>JAAZTK010003018.1:0-10043 GCA_036507255.1 Megalothorax incertus | reverse complement strand
AATCAGACCAAGTTTCATATTCGTAAATTGTACATAAACCAAGTATAACTAATGAGCCCAGTCATAGGATACGATTACCTAGAAAGAAACCACATTAAAATATGCTCACTCTTGAGGCTGCCGAGTCTCTGAGAATGAGATAAAGGTATAGGCAGTACAGGGAAATGTATAATAGGCTTGCGTACTATATGGAACAAACCCTTGTTTTGCAAATTTGTATCTACCCATTTTCCTGTTTTAAGGATTGGCAAAACTAATTTAAATATTCGCAATAATTTACTTGTAAATTCCCTTACAAAGTACTCGGCTCTTTGAGCTTATGATCCTTCTAATTATCTTTAATAGGATTATGCAATATAACCAACCTATCTGGGTTTGACATTTGCTCTTCGAGCCTAATCAGTGCATAACTTAAAAGGTATCTAATATCTCATTAGCGCGAGAAGGAGGAAAGTTTTAGCCTATCGCTAAAATTCCTAATGTTAAAAATGATTGAATTTGCAAGATTTCTACTACATACTTGCAATCTGCATCCTCTCAATGACATTGGGGATTGTATTATGAATGAGAATGGGGAAGATCTCATCGCGTCCTTGAGGTTGTGATGAACAGATGGGCAATTACTTTCTTGTGAATCCTACCTTGTTTTTGTTTGAGTTTAATCTACTCCAAATTAGGTAAATAATGAGAAGGATCTTGGTCATAATAATAATGTAATTTGCACTCGTTTAATTAGATGAAATTACATTTGAAAATGAGATGAATGCGTACCGTGTCAAAAACAATTCCTTCTCAAAAAGTTTGAATTAAATATGAATTTGTAAGCCTCTCAAAAGTTGAAATCCCCTCAGGATCCCTCCATCAATCTCTCAGCTCTTTCTCCTCTGGATAATTGGGGTAATTATAGGGTATTATTAACGGGATGAGATCACGATCGAGGGAGAGTCGAGACTAGTTTTATTTAAGGTGTGATTTAAACGAGTTTACCTAATCTAAAGGAGATGTGCTTATGGGGAACACTTGGCTCTTGAATCAGATAGGATTTATACAGGCTTTTATGAAATTACAATAAACTATCAATTTTGATCCACTTTAAAATTAAGAGGTCACACCGTTTCACCCCCACAATGCACAATTTTCCTTATTGTCTCAATTCTCAAATGGAACCTACTAAAATTAGAAATTAGAGCAATTATAGAGTATTTTGGATTTGAAAGTAGGTACCCTATGCAAATGCAATCCAAATTGCCATTAAATGATTAAGTAACTATCCTCGAATTATGGTTAATCTTACAACTTTGTATACGCCTGTACGGATAGTACATGCTTTTTTATGATTATATTTATTAAATTGGGATTTCCGATTGCTAAAAAACTAGTAGAAAAAGTAAACTACTAATTAAACCAACTACATATTTTTTAGGGAAGTTTAATTAATTCGTTAGAATGTTCTTCAAGCTTTGAATACGGATTCAATTTTAATTGCAATTAAAGAATTTCACACGAAATCCTAACTTTGAAAAGTTTAGAAGAAAGGTTCTCAAATTCAATGTGAATTTTAACACACCTAATCTTGATGAAATATGCCTATATTTTTATGAATTATTATTCAATCATAAATGTATCAATTACATAACATTCTTATCAAGATGATTATCGATAAAAAAACTTGTTGCATTGCATTGATAATTAAATTGCATGATTGTTTACAACTTTACCAAAATAAAAAGTAAAGTTGGACCTTATAAAATTCCGATTTGGAATTTGCCGTATTAATTTGATTCATAAATTTGATTTTACCGTGAACTTTGCATCTAAACTAAAATTACATCCGGCTCAACTAATTGCATTATATTCCTGACCTTAATTAAATTTTAATAATTTAATTTAGATTTTGTAAATTCCAATTTCCAACTACTAGGTTATGCACTGCATTGCATTGATTCAATTTCAAACAACCCATGTGTTTTGATTTTTTAAAAAAAAATCCTAAATTAAAGCCGGCATGATAAGGTCAAAGGTCAAAACTCATTTGGTTTACTTTTAAAATTAAATTAAATGTAAATTCTTATTTTTGTTTTTGAAAAGCGTAGGCGTGCAACTTACAATTTCCGTCCTTGATTTTTGAGATCCCGAATTTGTAGAAATGTTTGCAATTAGGTGGTATAATTATTTTAATCACAAACTGTAAATCACAACTAGTCCATAACCCCCACTGAAACCCTTTTAAAAGTTAACTTGAATTTTAATAATTTAAATTTTCAATTTCAAGTTCCTTCAGGGCATCTTCAAATATCCCGATTTACTCGAGGTTCTCCTACCACGCATTGAGGGCTCTCACTACAATCTTTATGAACTTCAACCAAATATTTCATTGGGGCATATTGAAAAGACTCTACATGAATCATTCTTTCGAATCTGTATTTTTTGATGGAAATGCTTTATTTTAAAAGGATTATTCATAAACGGACTTGAGATTTTAAATAATTTACAGATTCACAGTTTAGAGATCTTAAATATTATGACTTAAATAGCAGGGTATAAGATTTCTGGACACTCTTTACTATATTACTTATCATTTTTGCAAAAATCACTGGAATATAATTAATGATTAATGATTGAACATGAATTATGCCTATTATTTAAGGTAATAAAGTAACTAGATTAATCCATGTTCTGTACTAAAAGTCTAATAGAAGATTCGGATTCAGGAATTGACCTGAATCTTTTTTCATATTAAAATCTCCTCGGATAAATGGGCTTCAATCCAATTTCAGAAGGATATCATTTCCAAATTACTAATGCATATATAGGGCGAAGATATTTCGTCTATTAAAAATGACATTCAAATCAATTTAATTTACATTTCATTACATGTGAGAAGTCATTCTCGAGTCAACGAAAGTTGACAGGTCACAAAACAGCAGGTGTTCCAGAGCTCATTCTGGGTCGAGTAGATCTTTAATTTACTCTAGCTGGGAAAAAAATGAAACCCGTCAACTCGGCACTTTCAGTTTGAAAATATCCCATTTCTATAAATCAGCTCGAAATAATTAATAATGTTTTCCCATGAATGTCGGTGTATGTAAAAGGTGTATTTGCCTATTTGACATAAAAGTAATGAATATAAATATTGACACTCACTCCTCCCGAAAAATCCCAGTCTCCAACTCCGAATTCAAACTCCGAGTGCAATGTCATGGCCCTTGGAAAAAAGGTCTCTCTCGGCGCCTAATCTCAATCTCTCCATCTAATAAATATCCGCATTTTTTATCCCATGATTCCCTCGTCCCATCCATGATCCTTTGAATGTTTGGTTGATGGGAAAGTAATCCCGTGTAAGCCAAAGCTGAAATGGGCCGTAGAGACCTTTCAAATCTCTGTGCAGGGTCCAGGGGAGTCTATGCAGGGAATGTTAAGGGAGGGAAGGGCTTGTACTAGTAAACATATTTTTAGGGTATCATTCTTTCTCTATTTCGGATTTCCACTTCCTCCTATCCCTATATAAGTAGTTATACAGAGTTTGAATGAGGACCATTGAGAAAGACCATTGGTACTTTGAATCTCTGTGCAGATCTCCTCTGGCCCTTTCAATCTCCGCCACCCGAAAGCCTTTCCTGTTTTGCTGTAGTACTCGTATTTATTCAGAAGCCCCAACTCGTACACACAGAATCCAGATAGTAAAGCCCAACAGCTGAACCTGTTCCTGTCTAAATCCTACGAGGCTTGGTAGAATAGGACCGATCAGCACACTTTTATATGGGGAAGAGCGCACGATCGAATATACATTGGATAAATCCGCCGGTCCTCAACCCACCCGGCAGTCAGTTGTGCCCCAATCCACCGAACAGGTCAGAATATTCTTCGACTTTGTAGAGCTGACAGAAAGTCAACAAAGGGTATCTTAATACAGTGGCAAAGGATTAACGTTTCCTGTAATATTAAGGAACTTTAAATATTATATTATAGTGTTAATAACTTCATTGCAGAATCAGCGTCCGTTTTTTCCCGGCCCATAAAACATTGCAATCTCAATTGCAAACCCATAAAAACTTGTGGAATTCTTACTTCGTGCTTGAGCTATTAAGGAGTATTATTAGGGACTGTAAAAGCAGCAAAGTTTATGTATTTATAGACTTTTAGTGATCGTGCCCCCGTGTAAATTCAAGTTCAAAGGACATTATATACCTCCAGTACGATATAATTCAATTTAAAGCTATTCAAAGTTCCAAGAACTCTTTCTCGAGTGAATGCATTTACTCAAATAGCATCAAATGATACTTCTTTTTTTAAAGTCGTGTAAATTCGAGTGAAGCGAACCTCATGAGTTAATAATAGTGTCCGTAAGTCTGTAAGAGTTCGTGGGGGAATTTAAACTCAGAGTCGGAGGAGCTTTGGAGCACTTGAATAAATTGAACTGACAATTGAGTGAAATCCATCTATTACAATCCCCCACCCTTCTTATCATGGAGGCATTTTAATTAACTGATCCTGAGAGAGCCTAAAAATATATCGGTTCTTCGGGCCTTTGAAATTCTCCTTGAATTTTAAGGAGTAGATTTGACTGATGTGAACGAAACCAGGATTTTAAAGAATTAGGACAGTCTGAAGCAGAGCAAAATTGTTATTCCTCATGAAACTTTGGGATTACTACTGGATTTACTACTACTACTACGCAGACATCACAGGAGATGAGAGATTTGAATGACATAATTTCGGCGGAAAGCCCATTTCATTTACATCCCTCTTTGTTTTGACTTTGAGGTGTTTGCGGAAGGATGAAACAAAGGAAAACAATGATAATGGCACGGACTTGCTTTCTTCTTGTTCTTTGTAAGTCAATTTTATACGGCCTTCCTTCCTTTTAGTATTCAGATGATTCATTGCATCCCTTCTATTTTGTGTCAATCAAGCAATGATGTGAAAAAATTCTAAGCAAACCCCCTCCCCAATAGGATCTAATATTTGCGGTTGAATTCTTTTGGGGTAAAAAATATACGCATCAACATTTATAAGTAACAGAAATGTGCTTTCTTTATTCGATAGCACTGCTTGCTTCTTCTTATCTCTTGAAAGCTCTGAAATAAATGTCAGATGGCTCAGGAAAAGGAAATTAATCAGGAGAGGAGTTTGAAGGGTATTTCAAAAGAAAGTAAAAGTGTAGTTGCTTATACTTCAAGGGATGCACCCATGTGCTTCATTTCTCACGGACCTTCTTTCTACGAAAGCAACCTTTCTCCTAAAAGTGTCTTCTTTACATTTGAAGACAATGGTCTCGGAGGGGGAGCGAATTTGCTTTTAATCCATTCCTATCATTTTAAAAAGCGAGAGTTAAATGCATATGCCTGATTACATATCATCGGAATGCACACAGAAAAAATATTTTGACAAATGTCATTTCTTGCGATTTTCCCTCCTGGATGTATTTAACCCTATTGCTTCCAGGATAAATACAATGCATTATAAATGTTACATTTCTTTTGATTTCAAAGAGTTTCTCGCATTTTGACAAAATTCAGGGTTGGGGGAAGGTAGGAAATGGAAAATGTATTAGATTTGGGTAGATATACGCACTTCCCCTTTGAAATGATCAGGATATTTCCTATCTACCAACTTACTCTAGAGCATTCTGGTGCAGATTCATCCTCTCTCCATTTCAGGTTGGTTCGATTCTTCATTCCCGTCTTATCAGTGCTCCATCATTCCGTGTCTCTCCCAAATTCGTCTCCTTACCATATAATATCGCCTCCCTTTATCCAATAGCATACCCAAACGACTAGATCAAAAGTCGGGGACTTGAGAATGTTAATGTGATGACTTTTCTGAGTTTCTCCCAAACTCTAGCATATCGAAAATGGATTGTTCCAATGTGAACTCTTCCCCCTTTCCCCTCTCACCTCCCTTATCTCTTCCCTATCTCCTTGCTATTATTCACCCTATTCCCTTCGCCCTTCTAATTCTAATGTCCTTGTGATGAGGAATTCTAGGAGGAATACTAATGCTCCTAAGAGATTCGAGGGTTCTTGGGCTTCTTCACCCAGCTTATTAGAGTACTCGAAGCACGTAGGAATCACTATCGTTTTCCTTCGTAAGTCCTCAGTGAATCTCCTCCTAATTTGCAGACCTTTTTCAGGTTCAAATAGGTAGATAATAAGAGCAGCTACGTCCTAGGAGTAGGAGCTGCTATTAATTGATGTAGTACATGGTGTATTGCCATTAATATCCGTAGGAGCTAAAAGCCTTGTCTGCGAGAGCATGTGATCCAAATACAAATTTTAGGGCGAGTTGACATTTTGTTAGTTTCCTGAATTCCTATTAACACACCTACTTCCCTCGTGCATTTGCTTAATGAATATATGGGTCCTATTAACTATCATGTTATATTGCTTTGTTGTTGATCCCTCTGACGGGGGGAGCTCCATCATTCTCTATTTTGCTCAAGTCGTCCGAAATGAACGCTCCTAATTTAGTTTCCTCTCTTCGGTACGTTCCTCCTTTGAATTTCCCCCAATATATGTTTTATTTAGGTATACCGCAATAAAGTGAGCATATACTAAGCTCGAGTTACGAGCTAAATTCAAGCTCAGTGAACATCACGAGCTGGAGCGGCTTCGTAGAGAATATAAAGCTGGAGCTATAAATCTGGAAGAGTGAGACATACGGATAGGAATGATATGGTGGTGGTTGCAGTGCACCCCCGGATGAAATGATAGTGGTTTTGCAGTATCGAGTCAACTCACGAATGGAAGAAGATTCACTGCTTCTTGTCCACTGAAATTTCCCCCTATGATTCAGCCTCCACTTACATAATAGAGAGAAAGCCAAGTTCCTAACCTTCTAAAAGAGAGCGGTCGTAGAGGAGTGAGGAGAGAATTCTACAAATTACTAGTCTCACTGAGCTTAAGATTAGTTGCTATTTTGCTCCCCTGGACTCTTTCCCCTTAAATCCTCTTCTATGGGATGCCTCATGTCCATGTCTGACATAGGATCAACGAAGGAGCTTAAGCTCCTCCGACTTGTAAATCCCAAATTTACTATCTGATTCTGCACAATAGTTATCCCTTTTAAATGCATTGGCAAATAGTACTACGACTCAAGGTTTAAGGTTTCGGATTTCCAGGCTGGAGATAAAAGAGTAATTGCGATTTGTTCCGTTTAAAGGTTCCCCACAGTTCGATATTTATATTGACTTTTACCCAATCACAATAAGGGTTGACTTTTCTACTACTACGAATATATGGAGGCTCATAAAAAAGAGTGGTCCACCAGGTATAATTTGTATCTGTGCACTTAACTCGTACATATGTCAGCCCTTTTGAAACAGAGTTTTTTTCCCCGAGATTTCCCTGATTTTGCTTTGACGTATTTACACAAAAAGGAAGTTGGAAGCGACTGAGGGTGTAAACGGCGGGGTTACTCCTGCTCCCCCTTCAAATATCCGTATTGGAAAATAGTACATGTAGTACTCTTTCAGACCCGAGTTCGGAAAGTTGGTAAAGAGGATGAGATGAAATCCTCTCCTTCCTGCCATGTCTCTTATTCTGACAGCAAGAGCGGCTTTTTCCGAGGGTTGTTGCCTCTCCTCACAAGTTGAACTTTGACTTTGCGAACTCCAGCAGTTCTTCCAATTCCTACCTAGTTACATTGTATGTAATTGTCAACCCTTTCTCGAGTTGGACTGCTACAATTTCTCGCTCGCCTGATTTCTCCCAAGTAGCGGCTATAAACCAAGTTTGCGGAAGCAAATAATGAACTGATGTGATGAAGAGAGACATTTATTCTTATTAGCAGTAAACCCTCTGCTCAACCGAAATTCCCCATTAGTTTGGAGTCCTCTTGAAGGGTAATTCTCTAGCTCTCCTTTTTCTCTAGCTTGATGAGGATTGGAAGGAATTACAACGGAATTTCACGGAGATTGACAAGGGGAGGTATAAGAAGAAATAAATCTCCACACAATATATGTTAAAAATGTTTTCCTTCTGGCCTATTTCCTCCCTCCGTGCAATAATTGACTCGACGACAAGAAGAGGGTCGGAGGAGATTTGAGGATGAGGACCGGGGAGAGTTGCAGCTGTATTTAGAAGCATAAAATATACAGCCACTCATGCATACGCACTCGAACGATTCACTTTCAATTGCAAACTCCGGGGTATTCCGGTTCTTTACTCTTTCTACGGGTCTCAGACGTGACTTGAACCATCAATATCCATAAGATTTGGCACTTATTATGGCAGTTCTTTCCGCACTCCTCTTTGGGCCCTGAACGCATTCAACTTACAAGGAGCGGCTTTTATGACTAAAAGGGATATTCTTAGAGTCAGAGTTGTAAAGTAACAAATATTTCGGGTTCAAGAACTTGTGCGGTGACAGTATGGAGAAATGAATCTCTGGCTTCCTCTCTGGTTTTTACATGTTGTACATGCTCATTTTCGATCCCTGTTTTTACATAGCCTCCGTGATCATGAACCTAAATTTAAAGTCACTTTTTCATAATACGAGTGGCGGAAGATTTGCCCCATTAACCCGCGAACAATACATGCACAGAGAACGAGACAGAAACCATCAGTCATCTTGTCCCTAGTCAGCCCCCATCAGTGCGATCCTCAGACCATTGTATTTCTCCAATCTCTCTTGAATCCCATCTCTAATCTGTCCCTTATGCAATCTACTAGAAATACAAGGACCTACGGAGTAGCTCAAATATTCCTCCATCTTATATATATGTATCGTATATTCAATCTTGCCCTTAACTTGGAAATAAAGTGTGAAACGACTCTTATCAGATCACCAAATCAATCTTCTGAAACCCCTCGCCCCGTCAAAGTCAAATCTGAAGACCAAACCCCTACGCACAAACAAATATACTATACTATTGTACATCTCTCGTAAATTCAACCGAGTAAGCAATTGGAATTGAGCGTTAAATCCCATGTCTCTAAATACCGAACAGTCTCCTGACACTTGGTTTGTCGTCCTGGGTATTAGAGAATAAGCTTCCTCTAGGGCTTCACGGCTATTTGCACAAAACAGTGGTAAAAGAGAGGCATTCGTTCATTAAGCCCCTCGGATGTCATAATCGTAAAGAAAAGAGAAGGGGTATGACATTGGGGATTAGAAAATAAAAATTGGGTCTCTAGTTCCGAGTCCTCCGAACTAAACATCCTAAAATGTATGGGGCTTCAAAAACATGTATTCAAATTCAAATCTCTTTTGAAAACACCCCAATAGAGTATTCAACATATGCGTAACGTGTCAAAAGAAGAGTGCAATATATTTTAAATATTCTATTTTATTATTGCATTTTCGAGTGCATCATTGTCTATGTAATCAATGCATTCATAATGTGATGTAATGGTGGGTAGTACGCTGGCTATATTAGGAATTGGGTTCCTTTGAAAATGCCGTTCTGTTCCGGTTCTCCACTTACACTATAATTCGGTATACCTACCCCAAGTTGTATATGGGGAAGATGATCTGCGAGTTTATTTGAATTGTTACAATGTATTCACTCTTCAATACCTAGTACTAATATTAATAATACAGAAAGAACGATCCCCTCCGCTATTTCCCCCTCCACCCGAATCTCTTCTCCATTCATTGACAATTTGGTATTCAATTCATATTTGATCAAAAGCCCAGATCGTTCATATGTGGATGGATCTGTATTTCAGTCACAAATCACAATTGAATATATTCTTCTTATACAGCATATTGTCGTAGGGTACTTTGTAGGTTAACTTTATTTCTGAAAGCGGCTAGACGAAAGATTTTGATATTTGATTCCATTTATCCCGATCAAATTCTTGCAAAAGAATTCTTTAAAGATTCGGTCGACCAATAAGGTCGATCAATGATTAAATTATTTCGCATATCTGTCATTCAGATTTCAGAATGCATAAGTTGGACTGTTGGACGGAAATCTGCATTCCAAGTTTCGAATAGTTTGGGTAATTTGAAAAAGTTTTGATACATTTAGATTTGGACAAGGAATTCAATATCTTGCATCAAATTCTATGAGCATGAACATATTGAATTTGAACTTA
>JAAZTK010003017.1:0-10046 GCA_036507255.1 Megalothorax incertus | reverse complement strand
AACCCAAATATGGGGCTATGTGGGGTGGTTTTAACCAGGTGGTTTTAAACGGTTAAAACCAGTTAATCACACTGCACTGTGATAAACCAAAAAAGAGTGTGATTTTGCCCACCCTGCTTTTTACCCTACTATAAAATATCGTAGTAAAAATTTTAACCCAATCTTTTTTACCAGATGAAGAATCTCGAGTACAAAGGAGATCTAACCATTCGCTACCCCGTGAGGATCATCAAACTTGAATCCATTCTAGTGGCTACCTCTCCAACCACTTTCACTATTAATGCCAAGGTCAATCCAAATGTTTTAAATGGGGATAGAAAGCTCGGTGCAGTCTTAACAATGAATGGGGCAAATTGGAATGAAATACCAATAGTTTTGAAATTGACACATCCAGCACTTCGGAAGGGGATAGAGGCGGGTGGTGTATTGTTGAGGGGACGAAGGAATGCGGTTAGATTCTTTGTAGACTACTCGAAGGACCCCCAGAGAAAGTTATCATCAGAGATTGGATTTGAAAGAAGGATGACAAGAGGAAAAATATTTGAGTCTGTTTTAGACATGAAATTGGGACATCTCCATTCAGGGTTAGAAATGAAAGGTCTTCAAGAGTTTAGCTTATCCTCCGAGGACCTCTCCCTTATGGGCCTTTTTGAAACGAGGAGAAGGAAAGGAGAGCCTTCGAGAAGATCGAAACTTACTTTTGCATTATTGAAGAGTGAGAGGAAGTTGGAGGCAGAGGTGAGTTGTATGGATATCATAGCCTTGTATACGCGTATATCGTGTATACGAACCGTTTCAAATCAATTTATTTTTGTAGATGAAAACCCCAGAGAAGCATTGGACTTTAATGGGTCATATTGACAGCCAATACCCGGTATATCTTCTGGAAGGTCAGGCTAATATGTCATCCTCTTCAGGGGTAATAGAATGGAGTTCCCTGGCTAATGTATCGATGAATGTGGATAAGCCTTATCTCAGTCTGTATGCCGTCTTAAATGATGAAGGTCTTCACGAATTGTTTGGTGATGGTGGGATTGTAGATTCGCGTAATGTGCGCTTTGATATATCCGAGTCGCATGATAATTTCCGGTTTTCTGATGTCAATTTTTTTCTTCGTATGAATCATTCGAAACTCGTTACAAGCCGACTTAAATGGAGACCTGACCTTCTCAAGGATTTAAGAAAAGTTTCAGGAGAAGGGCTAGAATGGATAATTAAAAGCCTCAATGAAAGTAGTTTGGATAAAGTCATTTCTGAGGAGATTTCTGTTATTTCAGCTGAGATTTGGGAGGATGCAAACATTTATATGGGATCTTTTATTCAAGATATGAGGTAAAGTTTCTCATTTTTGCTATTATATCAATTGCAAATCATATATTAAATTCCTAATGTTTTTACAGTGATGATTGGAATTTTTCTAACGATTCAGAAGCTCTCCGAGTATTTTGGCAAGACACTGTAGAAAACAATGACTTTTATTCAAAGGACATTTTGGGATTCTTGCAGATATTTTCTGAGGAAATGTCGGTCCGTTTTTCCACCCTTTATATTCAAATCCGCGAGTATAGAGAGCGGATCGCTGGAGAAACCTCAGAATTTTTTGAAAAGACACTTGTTTGGTTAATGGAAGGAATTCGAGGATTGTATAAAGAGTTAAAGGGTGCGTGGATCTCATATAGAGAAGCTATGTCAAATTTGAGCCAAATGTCAACTTCATCTTTGGATGTGACACAAAAGCGGATATCTCTCTGGTTCTACAGTGGGATGGATTATGTTCTGACCCTGATGGAGGAATTTTATGAGGGACTTGAATATATAGGTGAGAAGATTGGGGGTCTTATAGGTAAGGCCCTGGATGTTTTCAAGCCTGATCTACTCGCCATAGCCCACAAGATTGAGGAATTCCTCTACAAATCCATTGTAGCACTCTCTGACTATCTCTACGAGGCCAAAGATGAGGTGGTCAATTCTTACTACTTTCAAAAATTGAGCCAGCTTGCTGAGGACATTGATCGACTTTACAAAGATCTGATTGAGAATGATGCTAGGGCGAATATACGAAAATATTATGAGCTGGTCAAAGGATTCCTCGGGAGGAAGTTGGCCAACCTTAGTGTTATCACAGAGAATTGGGCTCGCCTTTGGGAGAAAATGGCTCGTTCGGAAACTTTGAAGGAGATTGTAAACTCTACACGAGACGGAATTGAAAAGGTACATGTACACAAATATTCTGGGGATATTCTGAACTTTGAAAATTAAATTAATATTTGAGCAGTTGTGGTGGATAGCGGAATATTTAAACCTGGACGAGAGCTTTCAAGAATTCCTTGTGATTTTATATACAAGAGGAGGTGATCTCATCAGTCATAATGTCCTTCAAGCTTCTGACCGCTATCAAGAGGCAAAAACAAAGTTTATATTCGACACAGATAGAGGACTCATTGAGCTGGAACAGAAACTCCCAATGCCCTGGCGTGCATTTAATGAAACACCAGAATTCCGGGTAAATTTTATAATTTATTTACAAGTATTTCAACTAATAAGTAATTATGAATAATAATGTACTTATACAGGAGCTACCCGAGTACCAAAATCTTGTCAAATTAGCTAATCTAATTCAATCTTCAGATAATTCCTTTTGGAAATTATTCAACCGTGGAGGAATTACAGCAGATTCTGTTAAATTTTGGGACATGTTCCCTCCCTTTGATGGTTTAAAAAATTCAAACTTTTATGAGCTCTAATCAAAAGATGCATATTCTCATTAAATATACTCTAATCCTCCTTGCATATTCTTTTAGGTCACGCTCTAATCATTGGAGGAGAACACTTTCTTACATTTGACGGAGTTGCATATTCCCTTCCTAGAGCTCAGTCAGTTTGCTCTGCATACCTTCTCACTGCGGATTTGGTTGATGGCAACTTTTCTCTAAGTATTCAATACGGTGGAAGATCTGAGGATCACCAACTCATCGTTACATCAGGGCATAATACGCTTATACTTGATCTTGATACAAAGGTGTGGATTTTTAAGTAGAATCATATAAATTATTTATTAAAATAAATTCCCTGACAGAGTCTAACGGACCCCAAAAAGGGGGTAATTCCTCTTCCTGTACAAATGGCTTATTTGCAAGGCTTTCTTGATGGTTCCAATCTGGTTATAGAGACTACCAGTAAAAGTCTTAGGCTCTCTTGCCACATTGAACATCGAGTATGTCAAGTTTCTGTCCTTGGTAGGTGCAATATCTTTATTATATATTGTTGTTGTATCCTATTACCTCGATATTGAATATTTACACACGCTAGGATGGTACTCGAGAAAGTTGGGTGGACTACTGGGGTCGATGGATGATGAGCAAATGAATGATCTCGCCCCATCCGGTCCCGGAAATAGAGCCAAACCAGGGCAGGATAAAGAGATTGGTTTTATGGCCACTACTTGGGATGTGTCTGATGATTCTGTAGCTTCAGAATGTGTAAAAGTGTCTCACTCAAGGCAAATTACCCCGAAAAATGAGGGATGCAGGGTCCTCTTTAGCAGCCGAAGTTCTCCACTTCAGCCCTGCTTCTCTGAGATTGATCCGAAGCCCTTCATAGACACTTGCCTAGGGCTTGAGAGCACCCAAATTTGCACCGCTGTGGCCAGTTATGTGACAGAATGTAAATTTGGAGGGGTAATCGTCTCTCTTCCAAAAATGTGTGCAACATGCAAGGGTCCAGACTCTGAGCTCCTCTCGGGCGAGTTCAAAAGACTAGAACCAAACACCCTCAAGTCGACTGATGTGATCCTCCTTGTTGAGGCTAGACCTTGCAATCGGAATCTTCGGGCTAAACGAAAACTAGATGGCCTCCTGAAGGCTCTGGAGGAGGAATTTTATGCAAATGGGTTGAGGAATAATCGGTATGGGGTGATGCTATTTGGAGGATCCGGAGTATTCCAAGGACCTCACCCCGTTATTCACAATAGCACGGAGTTCACAGATTCAATTCAAGTCCTACTTAAGTTAAATAACTTGCCATCAGGAATCGGAAATGAGAACATCGATGTCTTAGGGGCGATTCGGACATCTCTATCTACATTCCAGTTCAGACCTGGAGTCAGTAAAACTCTAATCCTATTCCCTTGCAGTTCCTGTCAGAAAAATTCAAAGGTATGAACGCTACGAAACATTTCCATTAAGATTTTAAATTGACAATATTTTTTTTCAGGTTGGATTCATGGCCATCCGAGAGGCATTGATTGAAAGGGATGCAACTCTTCATGTAGTGACCAACGAGGACTTTCCTCTTGAGAATAAGAGGTTGGTAAAGCGTGTTTTTGGGCTGGATTCTCTTAAGGCTTTTACCAAAGAAGATGGTATCAAGGTAGGAAGGAAGGGATTTGGGGATATCGAGCTAAATCGCAAAGCCAAAGCTTCAACAACCCCAACAAAGGATGTATTTGGAACTTGTGGACTTTTAGCTCTTCAAACTAATGGTAGTACTATTGTAGTATACCTAAATATAGTAATTTAATACATACGATATATACATGCATATTAATAATATAATACAGGATCCATATTTAATGGGAAAAAGCTTTTGAACCGAAGAGAACACGTTGTCCGACTTCTGTCAACAGCCCTAAGTCGAAAGGTGGCAGAATCTGCCAATCCATCCAATTGTCAAGTATGTGTCTGCAATGGTGGTGAGGATAGGTTAGAGGATGCAGGGAGGATGGAATGCTTTCTCTGCAATTCAGTTTCGAATCGAATCCTGCCCCAGGTAATCCACTAATGGAATGAGAGTAAGATTATCCTAGGGAGGAATCCACAAACAAAGAAAATCCATTTCAACTTAACCGGAATCAATGCTCATCATCCATATATTCTTCTTTGGATGAGTATTGAGTATACGGATATTGTGGGTTCTCCCGAGGAGAAATTATTTCCCTTCCAACAACCACATTCATCCAACTATCCCGTACCCCAGAGCTCTCAGGAGTTACTTCCCCTTGCATTGATATGTAACATGCTCCTTAAAATGGATAGAGAAAGAGCGAGGTGGTTTTCAGCTTGAATTGGCTGATATTTATCTATCAAATGGAAATGTACAGTGTACACATATGTAGTGCATTACTACATAGATTATTCAGAGCAATGATTTGATTCAATTCTCTTTCCCTAAATAGAATAATGAAGATGAGATGCATTGGACGAGACCTGGGTTGAGGCGTGGTGGCGGACGAGGACCAGACCTTGAGGCAACAGAGGAAACAAATGCTTCGGAGGAAGATGAGGCAGAATAGATAACAAATTACAGATATATATTAAAGTGCCTTTATATTCTATTTTACAAAAAAATACAATAAATGTTTATTTGATTTTCCAATATATAAATATTAGTAGGGTACTTATACTAATATACAGGGTGGGCCATAAAGTAGTATATTTTTAAAATGTTAAATTTTTGTGTTAATTCTGGAGCTATCAAATTAATTTTCTATCAAAGTATAGAGCAGAATATGGGATTTATAATAATATATTTTTGAGGTGACCACCTTGACTTATGATGAAATGGGGAGACCTCAAAACAAAATTCTCAATAATGCTTTAAATGGGCATTTGAGGGGGTGATTTCAAACTCTTCCATAATTAACACCTCAAAATCCCTAGAATTTCTTCAATGCTATCCCTGACACTTCCTACGGTCTCTGGGCTACCCGATTGACATAGAGGTGTCCCACTTTTTTAGCGTCTTTGATCGACGCTATCTCCCCAAACTTCAAAATTAGCTCTAAAATGTATTCATGGCCTGGATTCTATCCTTTGATCTTCAAATGAGGTCTAATAATTTTTAAAAATTAGAGCATCTAATGACATTTAAAAAATTGGTCATGAACTTTTTCCAAGCTGCCGTGAAAATTTTTTGGGAAGAATAAACGAATTTCCCCATAAGACTATGTATTAAATAAAATGGTTCTCAATCTTTACCAAACAATAATTTTGTAAAATTCCATTGCAAAGATAAATTCCCTTCTCAAGATAATTTAGAATTAAAAATTTCACAGGGCTATCTCTAACGATGGCCAAATGAACAGTCTTTAACTTATATACTACTTTATGGCCCACCCTGTAGTAGGTACAATATATTGTAGTACCTATTATATTTATTTTAAAAAATAATAATAATATCTATATCAAGGATAAGTATAAGAGTACATAAAGAAAGATATCATGGGAAGGTAAGTATAGGGTCCTTTCAAATGTTACTTTTCAATTCCTATCCATAAAACGATCAATTACAACTTGTATTATTTCATTTATTATTCTAATATTTAATTAGGATTTTTTCATAATACAATGCTACTATTAATACCAATTTGTAATTCATAAAATTACATTTTAGAATTTTATTATATTTTAAAAAATAAAATCCTATTCATGTCTATATAAATTATTTGTGCAAAAATTAGAAAGTGAGGGAAAGTAAATTATTATTTTAAAATTAACTTTTACTTTCTTTATTATCATTTATTTTTATTTCATATTTATATAATACTACAATAAACTGTAAACATTATAGCAAAAAGAAAGTATAGCTTAAATAATTTTTTAAAGGTAATTCTATATTCCTATTTAAATTTTTAAAATGCTTTTTTTAAAGGGCAGTGGAAATGGACTTATAATTAAATTGGTAAGATTTTAAAATTGTAAGCTATTTGATTCATCTTCAGGAAGATTGGCCAGTCTTTTAAGTCTCCCAAGAAGGCTCAATGAATATTCATTTCCGCTGAAATTCTGTGACAAATAATTACAAATTAATATCAAATACCAAATATATGTAGCTTTAAAAAAAACTATATTTAACCTTAATATTTTCGCAGGCATTTCGAAAATAAACTCCACCGAGGAAATCCGCCAATTCTTTTTTGAAGGACGCCTTTGTCTCAGGATCCAGTATGACAGCCATTGGATGATTACTGGACAAATATATCTCCACATGAAAATACACAATTGTTAGACCCATCTCGAGAATTGCTAGCACATTCCCCGTAGTAGTGGCGGAAAGATGCTCAGTCATATCCATAATGACTTTAAGGACAACCCCAACAGTTACATCACCATCTGCACTCTCAAGAAACTCATTTGAATCGCTCAGAGATACTCTAGGTTCGAGGACAGGTCGACAAGTCCACTTTCTCCGCTTTCTATCCCTCCCTAATGGCTCTACAACATCAGCTCCCTTTGAATGATTCAAATAAAACTGGATCACACTTCGTATAATTCTCAAACGATATTCTGAAGAGTTCTTTTCTAGAGTCTGATTCCGGAGGATTTTAACCAGCTTTACAGAGATCCAAGTCCATCGGTCAAATGCCTGGGGAGGAAGTGCGAGAGCAAGGCGAGCGAGGAGAGCAAGTAGAAGTTGGCTTGAATGAAAGTTATTGTCTGTATACTTGAGTATAGTTTCGCTCAGTAGATTTGAAAGGACTAAATCATGTGCTGAAATAAAGTTGACAATTTGCTCAAGAATATACAGATTTTTTGGGTTTGAATTGAGCATAGCATGGAAGAACATTAGAGGGCCGTAAAAGAGTAGATCCATCCGGGTAAGAATTGAAAATGGAGAAGTTTCAAGGGGGTTGGTAAAATCCCGCATAAAATTAATCTCACGAAGGAGGGATGACTCTGCCTCTTGGAAATAGGTCATTTCAAATACGGTCATATCAATGAGTCGATCTATTGCATTCACATTAATCAGGTTTGAGCTAGCCCTTGGCCCAGAGTTTGCAAATCTTGTGAGAAGCGTCATTTTTGCTTCAAATGTGAGTAAAGGTTGGACATTCTCTGTTGGAACAGGATGTTTCGTAAAGTAAGCAATTAACTCTGAATTGTCCGAGGTAGGAAGAGTGTCTACAATTAGACGAAGGAATCCTTTTGTATGCATAAATTTGATAACAGATTCTGTACGGGATTGATCATAAAGTCCAAGTCCTCCCAGGTCCTTTGATATCGCCCAACTGAATTCCTTTCTAGTCCCAGAAAGAAGTGAATCTCCTCCACTCATATCAAATATAGACTTATCCAGGCTAGATTTCTCTGAAATTCTTTCGATACCAGCCAATCCACGACTCCCAGCCCAATATACATTCTCTCCGAGTAAATGCATAGCCATTATCCTCCCCAGTTCCGTTGTCCCTTGGCAAGCATCCTTACACAAAGGCTCCAGAATTAGGTTAAAAGGGCCGCCTAAATCCGAATGTGATGGCGCTTGCTCTTTGATCAGCTTAACAATATAGAGGAGGGATGCAAAGAGTTGTGCTCGAACCCCGTGACTGAGCTCGCGGCTCACCCAAGTACAAATACTCTTCATTATTATGTGGAGGGTAGGAGTTGGAAGCGATCCTCCATCTTTAGAGCTTGACGAGGAAGAAAAGGTGGCGAGGATTGCAGAGAGCACAGCTACAGTTTCAGAGCAGAGACGAAGAAAGGCGTCTGAAGCGTTCTGGGATTCAACCACCTTTTCAAGGAGTAAACGAATTATACTTGTAATGAATTCCGAGCGAATTAGCTTCTCAGGGATTGAGGTAAAGCAAAGGGTCTCTAAACACTGCCGCCATCCGTCATAAAGGAGCACCTTTGTGGAATCTTTAATGTTTTTCTCATTGATTTTTGTAGCAAATGCAATCAATTCCTAAATAGAAAGGGAAGGAAAATGTAATTTAATTTTTTAAATCTTTAATATTTATTTTTAAAAAATTACATTAGCCTCAACATGGACATTCTTTCGAAGGCGTAGGGTTGTCGTCTTTTCAAGTTTGGCAATCTCTGAACGTAGAATCCCGTCCAGCAATTCAATATTTATTAATTTCCGCCCAATATCCTTATTGTACCGCTCGCATTTTTTCATTGCCTGTGTACAATAATTAGTTAAAACCCTAATTACTTGAAATTGAAATTTTAAAAGCCATACCTCCACAACAAGTGTCAAATCAAAGAATTCAAGCTTGGGTAATTCACTATCCGAGTCGTTAAAATTAATTCGTTCGAGAATTTCTGAGAATTTAAAGTTTGACGAGGAAAGGAGGGTCCTTGCCAAGGGTCCACCGGGGATTGGTGCAGTTTTGAGCTCGATTGCCATACATTTGAGGAAATTGCCGAGGCCTTTGTTAGACATTTCACTTAGTTGGAGATCCTCGTGAAGGAATTTGACAAAAATCTGGTTCGTACGAAGATAGCGTAGTAAATTCTCGCTCAGGTTCTTATCGCAAATAAGAGCAAGTAGGGTGAGGAATGAATCTGGGAGCGAAAAACACCTGTCCAGTAGAGCGTGGATAATTGTTTTTGGATAGTCATTTACACCTGCAATTTATGTAAAAAAAATTAGGAAAGATTTTTACATATTTTATTCAAAGTTGTTTTTACCAGGATTTTGAAAATCCACTTTCTTATCAACACACAGAATATATTGAGCAACATTAGGGGACTCGTGGTTAATGGAGGATCGAATGATTTGAAGTACTGCCACTTTATTCTCTTCAGACATGCCGATATCATAGAGGATTGAGATAAATGTATGCTTTAAAATGTCCCCAAGGGTAGGATCAGTGAAGAGGACTCGGTAGATTTTAATATCAGTCTCAGAGTGGCCCATAAGAAGCATTGAGAGGATTTCTAGAGCCAATTGGCGATGAGACTCGGGCGAAAGGATGTCAATAAACCTTTATTTAAATATATTGAATTTCCATTAATTTCAGTCCAGGTTTTTAATACTTATTTAAGTAAATTTTTAATAATACTTTAGAATTGCTCGCATTGAATCTGGCTTTCCAGCAGAAGATAATTTGAGGATAACATCATGAAGGCCGATGAGGACTCGTGATTTCTAAAATAATATTTATTTATTTAATTATTTATTTCCGCTTTATTTTTAATAAAAATTTTGCTCACCTTTTCCGTAATATAGTCCTTTTTGCAAAGAATTGTAGGCTGCCTTTTGAGAACTCGCTGAATCAAGCTCAAGCATTGAAGAGAGCAATTATCGATATAAGAATTCGGAGT
>JAAZTK010003016.1:0-10047 GCA_036507255.1 Megalothorax incertus | reverse complement strand
ATTCACCGAAAACGCCCATTTCACAAAAAGTAATTAATATCCCGTCCGGAGACATAACCGACATTTGCATAAAAGCAGGTACTGATAATCATAAGGTCAAGTCACTACATTTTCATAAGGTCGAAAATCATTTATCAGTTGTCGAGGTAGTTGTGCACCCTAAGGTTAAACATAAACGATCAATATCTCGAGTGAAATGCGGGTATTGCAAGGGCCAGGGTCACATTGAGCGAAATTGCTCGTCTAAATTTAAGTGGATTCGTCCAATGGATCCACCGGTCGCGAGGTCAGATCTTCCGAACCATTTAAACGACCTATAACGTGTAAATAGCGTAGGCGATGATGTAACTCGTTTACCTATTTTAGTTATTTAATTTACATTTAAATTGGATATAGTCAGATTTAAAGGGGAAAAATCATAGGTTTCATACAGTATATTTGTCTATAGTTCTAAATGGTTTAATTCAAGTCAAAAGGTGGAAAATTATTCAATAGTTATGAATTCCCTATAGAGGTTTTCTTAGGGGTAAATCAGACTAGTAATTATTGAAGGCTCGCATAAAAAACAAAATAATTATGCTGATCATTAAAATAATGAGGCATTCGTTAGGTAGGTGGAATTTACCCACGAGATAGGATATTAGAATGTCTGGAAGACTTTTTCTCACAAATTTCCCAATGCAAAAGAGTGACGCACTTGATGATGTTAGACAGAAAAGGTAATTTATCATCAAAAAGTTTTTCAAAGGGTAATTATTTGCGTCTAGACAGAAGGAAATCGCTAGCTTAGACAATTGACATGGGTTAAAAGTTTCACACAAAGCTTAAAAAAATCAGAAACTCAAGGATTTCCTGGTAATCTAAAGGATGACTAACATGCAACTATATTGTGAGGATTTCACAAGTACTTGCTTGTAGAAAGTCAATTAAAATTGTTGGGAATTTCGAAGTTTGGGTAAACAAGTCAATTAAAGTGAGAAATCAAGGTAGTAAACAGGTCAGTAAGACTTTTTCTCTGATGAAATCTAAGGTATAATTAATGGGTTGGTTTTCCTAGAAGTAATCGCAATGGAAATTGCACAAAAATTGTCTGGTTGGAGATAATTATAGTGGGAATAATTCTATCAAGGGTAACCAGATACAACTCAGGGAAATTGATTGTATTATAAGGGGTAAAAAATAGTCTAGACAGAATTAATTTGTTTCTTTTGGTTTTAATTCATTTCAACATGGAAAGTTTCCCATGCCAAATTTATTTGAAATTGAAATTTTTGAACATTTTACTTGAGTAATTCTCGTTTACTATTTAACTTGTTCAACTTTCGGGGTTAATTGATTTTATTGGGACATATTGAATAATTAATAGCTAATTAAGGGGTAATCTAATAACTTTAATTAATTAGGAATAATTAATTACTTATGTACTCTTAGATTATATGAATGTATTGGTCAAAAGTGGTAATTCAAATTAATATACATTATAATAGTTATTATATTTTCAAAGGGCTATGTAAGTGCCTATAATTGATTGTTAATTGATTCAAATTGTATTAATTGATTTCTTATAAAATTTTTGTTTATTTTTCATGTATTGGTACTTGTACGGTATTTTATTCCAACATTTAATAAAATTTGTGAACTATCGAGATTAATCAACAATATTTCTATATATAGGTGTTTATGTTCCTGGTTGTGTGACGACTTGATCTCAGTATTGGTACTATTAAGAAATCAATCCCAAAAAACCCTACTCTGATTTCAAAGCTAAAGAAATGATATCAAATGCATTACTCACCAGTGTGGTCGAATCAGAAGTGGCATTTCACGCCGGGACACTCAATCCGTGGTTCAGGGGTCATTGGTTGTATGAATATCCAGTCTGGGGGACTCACCGAGATGATCCTCCATGTGTTATTGTAACAAAGGGATAAATATCCAGATCAAAAAGCTCAAGGGGATGTTCAAACTTAAGTAACTGTATCAAATAGAAAAGAAATCAATTGAAAATCTTTAACAATTGGATTAAATTTTGGGACTCGATTGGAAATACTTACACCTCACTCGTATACAGCTTTATGTGATTCCAAAAATACACTTTGTCATCTCTGCGATGATGTTTCGTCCCGTCCGTTGGTTTATCAATGAAGAATTAATCCATTCTCTGAAGGTCTTTTATGGACTCGGTTTACACCTATTACAATTCGATTTCACATCTTCACCCTTTCCCAATGTCATTGTTGCAGTCTTGGTTTCTTGATATTTCAAACGTGAGCAAAAAGTTGAAAAGCACTGGGTTCGTTAACACTTTCTTATTATTACATAAATGTGTGTCAAAATTTGTTTCGAAATATTTTATATATTTGTAGTACTATATATGTAGGTACGTATGATTTCAATTTTGTGGTATAATTGCATTTTGTATTTTAAAATCACTTTTATCTGTGTAGTAATATGTATATATGTATTGTACATTGTGTGAGACCATCCTCTAAAATTACAGATAATTATATGTCATTATATTTTTTCTCATTGGACTGCCCTAAGCTGCTCGTCAAGTTCGTGGCCCTCTCACACACACAGCTTATGTACTTTCTTCAGTGACCCATTTCCACATTACTACACCCTCCGCAATATTTTTTATATTAACTCTGTAATACTTTGTAATTTCCTATGTATTTCAATTCACATTCACTTTGTATTTGTATCAAAATGTACTCTGTATTTCAATTTAATTCATCTCTGTATTTCTAACTTTAAATTTTTACCGATAACTGTATGCTAGATATATGTATTATGTGTTGTATGTATCCTTTATATATGTATGATTTGTATTTAGTATATTTTAATTAATTGTTCTAGTTTAGCTTAAAGATCTTTATTTTTAGAGTCTTAATTTGTAAGGGGATTTTTCATTAGAGGGGGGGTAAATTGTGATAGGATTTATGATATAGGATTAAGGTACATGTAGGTACATGTAGTATTGTAGTAGTAGTACTATTGTATTAATGATATATGAGTTAGACAAAGGAGTCCGAGCCTGCGAGGACTCCTCGAGTATATAAGGAATAGCTTGATGATCAGACGAGGTCTTCGGTATGAGCTAGGTCCGTATTTCCTGTCTTGTAATAGCCTATCTAGAACTCACCACTCTAGCCCGTATTGTATTAGGCCCGTGGGAATTATGTATCCGATCAAGAGTAAAGTATATCAATAAAGATACCAACAAGTATATCATAATATTAGCCACAATTCTTGTGTTTATTACTATATCTTACTACATTACAAATTTACGAAAATTCTCCTACTAAAAAGGTAGAAATTATTAGTAAAATGGCATTAAAATGCAGAAATAATGTCTCATTATGTTCAAGAAATAATAAAACTATACTAAAAATACTAATAATTTAACTTCCACCCCGACAAGTCGACTCCCTTGACCTCTACGAGGTCATCCGATGGATTTTTGGGAATAAATCGACTCCTCATTGTCAAAAAAGGGCAATTTAATGGCTAACTGGAAAGATATTAATAAGACTTAATAGGATGTTGATAAGACTTGGGCTATTTGATAAAATAGAGCTCGAGTAATTTGAGATTAGCTTTTACTAGTAGTAAAATATATATTTTAACTAAAAATAATTTATTTGTGTAATTTACAGAAATTCAAGTCTGAACAAGATCTGCATGTACTTAATGAATGGATGAAGATGAGGATAAAGTGTAGGGTTCATTTATGGCTAGATTTAAGGCATTTGTGGTGGGATTTTGCAAAATCAGTCCATTTCCGGAATAAATCCTCATCTGCTGAGTTCCGTGGCTTGTCTTATCAAAATTAGATAGGGTTGAGCCCGGAATGAGCTCAGAATTCGAGCTCGGACTGGACCTGGACGTAGGTGGAGGCGGAGATGTCGAGAATTATCTAAATGTGACCTCTTGTGATGACATTTTCGACTTTATCAAATGGAAAGACCCCAAAATTATTGTATCCATTGGAGTACTCGCTATCATAAACCTTATTGTCATTGGTAAGACACAATTCACCTCGAATTGGACCCCCAAAATTCAATTTTTGCCCCTTAAATATAAAAATATGTATTTATTTAGTGGGTAACTTTTTGGTGATCCTTGCCGTGTTCATCACCTCAAAGCTAAGGACAGTGACGAACCTCTTCATCGTGTCCCTGGCCGTGGCTGACCTCCTGGTGGGGGTGGCAGTCCTCCCCTTTTCCGCCACCCTTGAAATATTTGAAATTTGGATGTTTGGGGATCTCCTATGCTCCATGTGGCTCGCAGTTGGTAAATTAGTCATTTCTTTAGCCTAAGAATTACATAAAAATGAGTGTAATTACTCTCACGTGTATAATTACAGATGTCTGGCTATGTACGAGCTCAATCCTCCACTGTGTCCTACTAAGGTATACATTTCAAAGACTTAAGCCCCTTAAAAGGACATTTGTTTGCATGTAATTGATGGGAGCCCCCCTTAAAAATGATCATTTTATGCTAATTTTTCAAAGTGGGAATTACTTGAGGCATTTACAAGTCAAATACAGTCATAAACAAGCCCCAATTCAGATTTGTACACACTTATGGCTAAATCTAGGATATACATATATAACCGAACACGGGTATATTTTGTATCTAATTATATCATTTTGGTTCATATATTACTACCTATTAGGACGGGAATCAATTTGAGGCAAGGGGAGATCATGGTCCTATTTCTTTTAGATCGTTTTAGATGATTTGACCCAATTCCAGGGCTGAGATAGATTGGGTGGAATTTATTTGGGGGGTAGATAATTGAAAAATTGGGGAGATTGAGGTTGAGGGGGAAGATTGGAGACAGTGCGGGCAAACAAAGGATTTAATCCCGATCCCAAGACTGGGACAATATAATTTGGACACACTCAGAACAAGAAAAATTATTTCTGCTTCGCCTGACCAAGGGTCTTGACATATATTATTTTTACGGACAAATTCTATTTTTTTAAAATCCGGTAACATTTACAACAATATAAGTATTGTAATATGTATGTATAATAGTAGGTAGGTAATATTTGTATAATTTCCAGTTCAAATCAATATACCGATAGATAGATAAATAAGTAGATAATACCCAATACTTTTTATTCAGGATCTTATAGGAATAAGAAACGAGTATTATCATAGGTGAATTCCTTTAAGATATAGCCAACCCAACTGGTATTAGTATTAATTAGGTTACCTAAAGGGGGGTTGATAACCAGGGGGCACGGGGGGGGGGGGGCAGGGACACGATGAGCATCGGTAAATTATAGATGTGAAAGTGGGCCGGAAAAAGTTAAGTTTGAGAATAAATTAACCAAAAGTAAAAGTATTCTACAAAGTACGAAGAAGAATAAATGTTTATGGGCCATTCCTCGTGTTTGATACTCAGATATCGGATAATCTGATAGGAAGGATAATCTGATGGGATGGGATGAGAAGAAATGAAACAAGTTTGATTAGTTGTACACTAGACCCACAGACAGAGCTATTTTTATATGGGATGCATGTCTACTTAATTAATCACATATTTGAAGGTTGTCTTACTACTTATATATGTATGTATCTACTAATACTACTACATAGTATCTTATTAGTACTACTACTTAGTATTAGTATTTTACTTACTAATTATCCCTACTATCCTACTACTATTATACACCCAAACTTTAATTTAAATTAACAGATACACACTCTCTTAATTACTACTAATTCCCAGCATTTATCTACTAAATAGTACTAATTTGATACTACTACTACCAAGTAGGTTGTTTATTATTCTTACTACTCCTCCTGGTACCTTCTTCCACGGGTAGTCTCTATCAGTAAAGGAGTCTTACGAATTTTAGGGCAAAAGGGAATGCCGTGGGAATTTGTTTGGGATTTGTTTAGGGATCGAGGTTTGGGCACATGTTTAGATCCTTAATTAATGATTCTTTCTTTCCCCAATACAGTTTGGATCGTTATATAGCAGTAACACGTCCAGTAACCTATCCAAGTATAATGTCATCAAAAAAAGCAAAGATACTTATCGGATCAGCCTGGGTTCTAAGCTTCCTAATCTGTTTCCCACCCCTTGTGGGTTGGAATGACCGAAAGAGAACATATAGAACACATTCCATACTATCTTCCCCTAATACAAACTCATCCCTTGACCCCAATGACCTCCTGATCTCACCACAAACCCCCGAAGAGCTCCTTTGGAACTCTACTTCTTTGGTTAACGGATCTAGTCAGACAAATCAAATGGAACTTGAAAGGATGCATTTCATCGAAGAATGCGCCCTAACTTGCGAGCTTACCAATGACAAGGTAAAGCCTACTTTTGGCCTTAATTAACGGACAAATATTGATTTTATTTAAACGAGCCTACCCGGAGGATCCTTGAGTTTAGGAGCCCGAGCCTACACTTTAAAATCTGAATCCTCCTTAGTGTGAATACTTGAACATTCGGCTCTCGAATCAAGTGTCTCATTTGGGACCTAATACTAATAGAAGTCTAATAGCTTAGTTTAGATCCTAGGACTTTAATTTGGGATTGATTTGAATTAATTTGAACCGTCATTTAACTTTTAAAATTAAATTCAAGGGCTACGTGGTGTACTCAGCCCTCGGATCATTCTATCTTCCAAGCTTTGTCCTACTCTTCTTCTATTGGAGGATATACAAAGCGGCTGTGGAGACAACACGGGCCATCAATCAAGGTAAAACCGCTAAAAGTGCATTTTAAACGGCTCCAAACCTGTTTTTTAATACATTTTATATGTATTTATATAGGATTCCGGACCACAAAAGCATCCTCGCGACTTTTAGGGGAAAGTAGGGGGTTTGAAGAGCAAAGGTTGACCCTGAGGATTCATCGTGGTCGCTCCGTTATCAACCATAACAGGTCAACTGGTCCACCCTCCCCGAGGTTGACTCCGGGGGGTCCCGGGGCCAAAGGGAGATCAACTTCCGCTTCACTTCGAATTCCACGAAACCGATCCGGGGCCGAGGACCGAGTAAAAGTCAATCTGACACCTTCCCCACGTGGTAAGGACCCAATATTCATTCATGCATACATATGCGAGGCTGTTTGAATTCAGAATCATGAATTTAAAAGAGGATTTATCCCCCCATTCTGGTCCCCCATAAATTGTTCAAAGAAATAAATGAAAAATGTCTAGTGCCACGTATTCGAATCCATTCCTTTCCACTCAACACTACGCTCCCCATAAGAGCCCCAACAATAGTTTGATTCCCAACCAAAACTATTAGAAAAAAAGACCTAAAACTTTTTCTTATGAGGATATAGGCCCTTTATAAGAGAACTCAAATGTCTTCGAATTAATGTCGCCAGCACAAAATGTCAAAGAATTCCCCAAGATTCTCCAAACTCCTCCTAGAGCTAGGATCCGAAACTTAATTTTCCCAATCCGATCCGAACTCGGATTCAAGAGAATTATTCCAGGATCGGATTGAGGATATTTTCAATTCGAGGCTTCGAACACTCGGGTCCGAACCCGATCAATCTCATTCCGATTGAACCGGATTGACAATTTTCGGACCCGAGACTCCGAGTAGGATCCAAAATTTCGGATTGAGAATATGCAAATCCAATCCGATCCTTATCCGATCGAATCCATCCGAAATCGGAATAAATTTAAATTTGACCTAAATTGCACCTAATATTTCACTCAATTTTATAAATCCTGCCCGAAAAATCCGACCCTTTTCGAAAAATCCACCTATTTTCAAATAATTTCTAAACATTTTTGAATGGATCGGATTGATCCGTTTGATCCGAAATCGGATTAAAGATTTTCGATTTTTGGATCCAAGCCCTATCTCCAACATGGGCCCTTATTCTTTTTCAGATGTAGGAAAAACTTTGAAAGAAATGCAAGATTGTCAAATTCCCCCTTTCTCTATCTCTAATACTGTACTATCCCTTCCCATACTTGACAATTCATATCTGCCTATTTGTAACATCTACAGATATAAGTATAACACTTGTGAAAATAGGGGTTTTTCAAATGGCGAATTAAATCAAAAGAATAGAAATATTATATATATTCAATGTCTTTCCCCATCCTTAGGGAAGCGGTCAACATCGTACAAACCGAGAAACAACTTTGGTGTCAATTTCTCCGACAATGGAGACAATCCAGGGGGGTCAGGGGGTCATGGTGGGGGTTCACCCCCCTCTGGACACTCTCGTCAAATGGAGAAACTAGCCATTCCACCCACGGATGGACCAAGGGGTCCTTCAAGGTTCCAGGAACTCAATGACGGCCCCCCCTCACAACAAACATCTAATATTTATACTAACAAGTACATATTTTGGATTAATTATATTAGAATTACATAAACTTAATTCTTAATTGTTCCAGAATGGGAAGAAGGAATATTAAAGCGCAAGTTAAGAGATTTCGAATGGAGACAAAGGCTGCTAAAACTCTAGGTACCTAAATCAATTCAAAAACAATTAACACACATTTCGGGTATTTGCCAAATGCCAAGCATGTTTATTCACACATGGCCAAAATAATTCTTTCAAAACAATATAAATTTACTCACTCAAATCCCAAAAGTATTTAATATTTATTTATGTAAAAGGCCAGGTCTTTTATTTATACTATCAGTAGACTACCTTTGAAAAAACAAAATTAATTGGGCCAAGAAAAGTGTATTAATTAATTATTCACTCATTTTACAAGTATATTTGTACTACGAGCTACTACTCGACTAATTGAAAAAAAAATGATTAATTTGCTAAGAGTAGTACCTACCTACAAGTAGTACCTACCAATGTAATCTAGTACAACTTTCTCCTCGTACTTTCTCCGATGAATGAATGTTAAAAATCTCTTTTTTTGTGCAGGATTGGTGTGTGGAGTATTTCTCCTATGCTGGTGAGTGCTTTGAATTAATTTGGCAGACTTTTACATCTAAAAGAGGGATTTTTAGGCGAATAAACAAAATAAATACTCGTAGGATATATTAGTACTAGTAGGTATATAGTAGTACTACGATGGTACTATCTGTATCATTGCAACATGAATTTTGTCAAGTAGCAAATTCCATTCAAGATTTTTAATAGACTTTTTCTGTGTAAAAAGGTTTCCATTTTTCACGGTCTATGTCCTTCAGGCTTTTTGTGGACACTGGTATGATTACCTAAACTAAAACACTCTTAAACTACATAAAAATTGTGAATTTTGTAGCATTCCTCCAATCCTTTTTTCCATCCTATTTTGGCTGGGCTATTGCAATTCGGGTAAGTATTCTTTTAAAATAGTAGCTTTAAAATAGTTATGTAATAAATAGCTTTAAAATTGGTTTAAAATAGTATAATAAATGTTAATAATTTCCGTAGCTCTGAATCCGTGCATCTACGCTTTCTTCTCAAAGGATTTCCGGTTTGCGTTCAAAAAGATCCTATGCAGATGTATATGCCAACATGCAAAGAAGCCCCAACCTCATGTTGTACCAATATTCTTATCATCCCTCGGGGATGACTCTGGAGAGAACAACAATGAAGACCACCAATCTGACTCGTAGTCCTTCAGGGACATTCATTAAATCAATCAAATCAATCAATCAAAAGGCCAAATCAATTTATATGGAGGGAATGAGAGACTGATTGGCTCTAGTCATAACAGTTTAACATATAGGAATTCAATTTGAAATTCTTAGGGGATTCTGGTTATTACAGTCACACATTCAGATATATCTATATCTATCTATATCTATATCTATAAATGTAAGTTACCCAAATCCAATCAAAATCTTGATTAAACTACGATATGTGTTAAGTAGGATAGGGTATGATTAAGTAGATAGATTTATGATGGGTAAATTTAAATAATTAAAAATATTAGTGATATACTCAGGTTGACTATATACGTATATAGGTAGGGTTGAATACGAGAATACCGGAGGAAGGTAAACTTCAAATTCTGAACACATATTTTGACTAATTAGGCCATGGGGAGTCCGAATATGTAATTATTTTTTGTCGGCGACCACTCTGTCAAA
>JAAZTK010003015.1:0-10050 GCA_036507255.1 Megalothorax incertus | reverse complement strand
CGTTATGATTAGTTTAGGAGGTAAATGAGATTAGGTAAATGATTATCTTATGAGTACGAGTATGCTAATATATAGTAGTAGGTAATCTAAATATACTATTCCCTATTCAGATTACAATATGCATGTGACTTTTCCTTGGACGAAACTGTAAAAGTTTATCAGAAAAAATCTCAATATATGGATGGTTTGAGCCGCTATTTATGCGTTTTTTAGACAGTATGTTAGTAAATTACATGTTGTTTGTTTGTTTTTGTCGACTACTTGAATATTGGTAGACAAAGGTGTTGATAGAATACGGAAAGGAAGAGGTACAATTAGACTTTTAGTCTCGTATGATTCCATGATCGTCACCAATACCGCAAAAACCAATACTGATACCACTCGTACATATATTGTAAATATTCGCAAAAAAAACTGGCCAATACAATTAAAGCTCCCGTTTTCTATGTAGAATCATCCAAGATTCCAAATGGAATTTAAACAAGGAAGTTTCTCTGATTAAGTCACAAATTCATCGAAAGTACAAGGGATTGATTTTGTGATAAAAATAATGTTTTTCGCAAACAACGGTAATCTATTTGGTGCACGTACAAGAGATACGACAGATACAAATGCAGATATAAATACAAGTTTTAAAAAGTATTCTGATCCCGAGTTTTTTTACTTAAAAGTTAAATTATACTAATCTGAAAGAGTTTTACTGAAGATTATTCGAAACGGAGTTATTTGAGATCATCTCAAATAAAAAAAATAGATTTGAGAAGTTTAAAGTTCTTCAAAATCATTATTTTAAAAAATGATATAAAACTACCACAAGATTCCAAATTCGTAGAACTACAAATCAACTTTGATATTTTATATGAAAAGTTTGGTCAAATATGTAATCAAGCCGTATAACTCTAAACAAATAACAATCAAGCAAGCAATTAAGCATTCGATCCTCAATTCAAAGTTTTTCAATACATACGAGTATATATCGTATGTAATAGTACCTACCTATATTAAAAATTATTTTTACAATGAATTTACTTGAAAGTTTAAAAATTTAACTTTGGATTAATCCAAAAGCATGTAGAGTTTAGGTACCATACAAATGATTTCCATTTGATTCTTGGAATTTTTTTGAATTGTGAAATAAATACCAAGTAGTAAACCCACATAGGTTATCCAGAACATACTGTATTCTGTACGATACTTTGTATTAGAATCGTAACTAATCTTAATTATGCCTACATGATCTTTGAGAAGTACAATCCAAATACACATTGTATTGCGGTTTGTTAAAAAAATCCATTTTTAATGACATAAAATGTACAAATGCACTTAGGAGAAACTGCAAGGTTTTTACTTCGTATCATTGTATAGATAAAGTGCCTTTTTGTCGAGAATCGAGAGTGATATCCTTGCAAAATTGAGCTCTGCCTTTACTGATTCTCGTCATTCGGGGGAATAATTCATTGTCGAGGTTTTTGGTTCGTATCATTGTATAGATAAAGTGCCTTTTTGTCGAGAATCGAGAGTGATATCCTTGCAAAATTGAGCTCTGCCTTTACTGATTCTCGTCATTCGGGGGAATAATTCATTGAATTTTTCATGTTTGCCCGCACGGCCGAAAGTCCCCGTTTGGTTTCCCTTTCTCCTTTCCCTCGAGTTCAGTTAATGCAAAAGCATTTGCAGAGGACTTTCTCTCTAGGTCTAGGTACTTGTGTGTGTAGTTTCAATATATTTTCGGTGAGAGAACACAAAAGAGTTACAGTACATGAGTTCGGGGTATTCGGGTAGTGTCGGAGGGAGAAATCCATTCCACTCGGAGCGCATTCGCCGACGGAAAACTCCAGTTCTCTTTCTCCGGCGGCGCACTTTGAGCCCTGGAAAATAAATCCCCCATATATCTCTTTCTCTATCGATAGAGGTATACTCTCAAGCATGCTTCTCCGAGTCCATGGCCCAATTGCAGACTCTGTATAGAGGTTCCCCGAGTGTCACATGCACATTCACTCACTCGCAAGATGTTCCCCCGAATAATCATCATCGCTCTCCTCTCTCTTATCCAATAGTTTAATACAAAAAAGTCAATTGCGAATCGCAAGTGAACACTGTATTTGCATAAATTGCATAAAGAAAGTGTCCAATCATCTATAAACTCTAAACTAACAAAACCCTTATTCTTCGAGTGTGAAAGCAGAGTGAAAGTCCAATTTTTTTATAAATACATTTTTATTAAGAATTTAAGAATTTACAATTTGTACTTACATTAATCTAATTTAATATAAAGTAAATCTCTCATTAAATTAAATATACTTGACTCTCGGAGAAAGTGGTGATCAGAGAAAGGAGCAAAAGTATTTGATCCAAAGCCTATATACTTATTATTTGCACTGGTGGGCTGGCGCGTGTATATCTCACAACTGCAAAGATCAATATTATTTCGTTGGTTGTTAACACAAAAAGCATCTTCCCCGAGGATGCTTCCCGACTGTTAATTCAATTCCTACGTACGTATGTATTTATTTAAGTTGCTCATTTAGACCAATTGAAACTTTCCCCTTTGTCCCTTCAACAAATTTCGGAAGCCCCCAAGTCTCAAAATTCTCAAAACGAAAGGCAGAATTGTGAAAACTTTTAATCCAAAGTTACATGTGCATTTATAGTACAAAAGGATCAAAGATGAGACGTGTTTTTAGCAGTTGTGGTGGTGGTAATAAGGACATTTGATTCAATGTCCCAGTGGTGGAGGCCAAAGGAATAGAACTTGAGTCTTGGTGGGCTCCACTGTCATCTGATTTCACCTCAATCACTCATCGGCTCAGAGATTCGATTGCACAAATCATATCCCATTCTCAATGCCTCCTCGAACTTCTCCCCAACAGATATTATTCCCTTACCAGGTCATCAACAGCAATCCACAGTGAACCCACCAAAGACTTTGAGAACTCAGAACCGGATATGATTGAGAGTCAACCCTCGGATGACATCGTAACTGGTAAGTGAGGTTTTAATGGAGCATAAACTCATTTGACATGTACTAAAACTGCTAAGCAGCCCTAATTAAAAATGAGGAATGCCCCTTTTGGATTAATTATGGGTGAATTATAAATTCGGCCCCGTCTGTCAAAGGCAGACATGCCAAAAGCACACCCAAGCACGAAATGCACGTAAACCTATGAATTTATTAGTCCAATAATATTTACTCGTACAAAGAGTTTAGCTCAATTATTGCTTAATCGCGTAAACGGGGCAAATGAGAAGGGAAATTAAGCAAACTTGGACAAAATCAATACAATGGTTTAAACTGTTCGGGCCACAGAATTATCTCCTGACCCTTAAAAAAGAAAGAATCATTTATTTTCAATGCAATGGCCAATTTCCATAAATAAGGATCCTCGTGCAATCTAGAGAAAGGAACCCTAAGCGGGCATTCATAAAATTTACGGTCCATTTAAGAGATTTCGAGAGATCCTTTAAAATGAAACAGTATATTCTTGGCTATACCTGATACCTATTACTCGAGTATTGCTGAGTAAATACGATTATTTAATGCACCTACCTATAGCTATAATAGTTTAAGTACCTGCATTGAAGAAAGCAGTATTTCAAGTCGAGTGTTCTGGGCATTTATTGCAATTTCAATGAGAGTTAGACAAACTCAGATAAAAGACCTTGCTTTTCCCTCCATATCTTTTCTCTGCTGGATGTTAATAAAGGAATAATAATGCCATAAATTGAGAACCCAGACTCGGTCTATTAAATACGGGGTTCACTCATCCATCGAGGTTAGTAATAAATTGATATTAAATTGAACTAGTTCGTGTATTTCCCCATAAGGTCTTTGTCCTTATGTGTTTAATGAATATAGTAGCTAGCTACAGACACAATAGTTAGTTACCCTGCGTGTAGCCTGGGCAGATACGAGGAAATTTACCAATAATCCTGCTCAAACCGAGAAGAAAGATATCTGTATAGCGGCTAGACGGAATTGAATATTCCTTAACTATAAATTGAACAGGTCATCAAACTTTGATCTCAATTAAGTTAACATTAGGGGGTAATAAATAAGAAGACGTCAACAGAATACTCGGATTAATTGGATTGAAATTGCAATTTCTAAGAATTGGTCTTCATCATTATCAATTAGACTATTCATTCGTCAATCTTTCAGAAGTTCCTCCCTAGAAGCTTGGGATTGACGAATGAATTCTTCTTGGGAGGAACTTCATCGATTATCTTTCTCTGTAATGCGTATAATTCGCATTTTTAGAATTTTTGTTTTTAATGGACAAATGATTTTGCAATTCACCTTCAATTGCCCTCCCATATTGCTCAATTGATTGAGAGAAAAAGAGAAAAAGCTCGAGGAGCGGGTGGATTTGCAATAAAATAGATTTTTACCCCTTTAAATAGATATTCGTTAGCTTCATTCGAGGTATATGATACCCAAGAGGGCCGTTCGGAACAAGCCTCCAGCTCTCCCTTTGACCAAATGAGAAATGACAAGATAGAATTTTACTTTCGATTTGTTTGGCTCGAAATAAAACTCCCCAACCATTACATTTCCATTATTATTGGGCACTTGAATACCTCGAATGAGAATAAAATTACATTGCATTGCCTATTTAATTGGACCATTTTGGCTAGTCCACAAGGACTGAATCTAGACTTGGCAAACAAAAATGTTATATTAGGCATTTTATAGTAAATACAAAACAGTATGTACAGATATACCACAATAAAAGGAATTCCATTAGAGAATTCGGCATAATTAGGCTCGGTGGGCCTAAGGCACAGGATCCTGATTCCTGAGTTTGAAGAAGAATGAAATTAATAGGAAGGCCATAATGAGGATATAGCCTCATACTGATTCAATGGGAATAAAATGCAAAACTTTAAAATCAACATTAATAGGAATTCTCAGTCTGCACTCTGCAAGGTTAGCCCTCGGATTTGTATTGTGAAAGTCTGCAAGTGCATTATCCCTAAAAGTACTAAAAGCTAACGAGATGGCCAGAATTCAGTACTTTTTAATTGGATGCAATCAAGTTTAATTGTATTGTAAGGGATTTGCAAGGAGTAAATGAGCCAAAATGTACAAGTTCATGTTTATGAAAATTGCAAATTGCAATCATGATGCTAATAAAGTGGGAATGTGGGTGATTAGCAGTTTGGAGTTTGTGCTAACCATTTAAGATCTTTAAAAATGCATATTTTGCGATTAAACTCTACATATGTACAATGCATATCTGCAGACTCAAACTAGTGTATTATAACTCCATAAAATTACAGACAAGTTTTTAATTGGAAATATGAATTTCAAAATATACCAAGTTTGGGAATCAGGCTCATTAAAAAAGTTGGGTCTGATTTGGATAAAAATAGCATCGATTTTTTTGAAATTAAATTCAAAGAATGTTGACTTTGAAAAGGTGATAAATTTTATAATGGGTGGATTAAGGGGGTCTCAGGGTCTCGGGAGAAGTTTTGAGCATCTTTTCAATTAATTTTTCATTTTTCCTGGGAATTTGAGACCAGACGCGAGCTCAAAAATTTTCATATAACCTTGTATTTTTTTGCACCTAAAGTGGAGGACAAAGTTTCTAAAATGGAATATTTTTACTCTTCAATAAAGATCCCAAGTTTTATAGTTTTATTCATATGGGATTTGAACATGAAAAACTTTTTTATCCAATCCTACAAATTTTGTTGCTCTCAAGCCCTCTTTTACTCCCTAACTCTTCCTGTGTTCACATCCGATTAGCAAAAACTGTGGGTTTTTTCCCGAGCAAAAGTTTTCAACTATTATTTTTTCCGAATTACAAACTTTCCCTCTTTCTCTTGTGGGGCAAAATATTGAATTACTAATACTGAACACTACTAGTGCATTAATATCATAGCGAGTTTGTGGGGGATCTGGGAATTCGGTGTTTTGTTACTCTTTTGTAATTGAGATAAATGAAAGTTGGAGAAAGTTGAATATTCCCCAAAGCTTCCTAGAAAATACCTAACTTGTTGACTACAATAAAATGAGAAGGACATAAATGCACACGTGTGCATCGATTGGGATATTTGAGATTGCTCAATTAATTTTAATACATTTAGGAGAAAAGTTGCAATGGGATACTTGTATATCGTAGTTCATTAATTGTTAATCAAGGCGAATATCGTATAGGAAAATATTGGTTGCAAACATTTTACTCCGAAGAATTTAATTTGCAGGGTAAAAGATATGGGAGGATAGATTTCGGGAAATAATATACAATATTTCATTAAAAAATTATTATTTACCTTCTTCGTAGAAGAGGTAATCTGTTTTTCTCGAGTGAATTCAATTCAATCCCGAAATGATTAAATTTCGAATCATTTATTATTAATCTAGCTTGTAAAGAATCCTTTTGTTCTTTTTCATCTTCGATATTAGTATTTCTACAATACATTACATTGGAAATTTGAGATTCTTCGTATCAGGGTTTCTTAATTATCTATTTATGGGAAATGTTGTATCTTTCCTAGCGAGTTAACATATTAAATGGGGTTTGGAGTATGATTAAAAAGAAAGGGATAGGTCTGAAAATAGAAATCTTTAATCCTGGTTTAATATTGAAGAAAGTTGGAGAAAGTTCCAGTAAATTTTTTATTAATCCCATACTACGAGTACGAGCAAATTACATTGAAAAATGTAGATTTAAGTGTATATTATTATGCAATGTTGCACATATCTGCATCTACGTAGTTGGAGCATTTCAAATATTTATGGGTAGCTTAATATAATTGGTTTTCCTATGCAATAAATAAAATGATGCCAACAAAATAAAAGCTTCTTACTCGGACTGTATGTAGTACTTTTTCATTTTCAGACTTTACTGCCATCCTCCTTGTGTCCTCCTTCGCCGTCATCTTACTTATAGCATTCGTCTTTGTGAACAAGAAATGGAGGATATTCAACGTTGCGGCTCGCGTCCCGCCAACAAAAATCCCATCCAAATACACCAACTCTTCATCTTCATCCCTGCATCAGCACCCCATTAGTAAATCGCACTCCAAGAGTCATTCGGGTAAGTTTTTTCTTCTTTAATAAATGGTCTGGTTTATATTAGCTCTATTGCCCCATTGTGTAATATTTAATACAATGTATAGTTTAATAGTTTGGGTGTGCCGAGGGTTTCATTTCCAAATGGAAAACAATAAATCATCATTTAGGAGAGATATGAAAGGGGGGTTGTGGGGTGGGTAGTAAAAGAAAAATGGTGTGAAATATGGGTCGGGAGAGCTTTGAGAATAATTCATTTTCTTACCTACTTTTTTTTACAGTGGATTCTTATGGAATATCGGGTTCGGACAGTGAGGAGGATGTGTTGAGGCGTCTAAGGCAGGAGCGTCGGTTGGAGGAGGAGTTGAGCGCTCTAAGAGAGTACGAGGAGCACCACCAGCACCCAAATGAATATTCACAGCATCAACCTTATTATAATCCGGTGCATCAACCACAGCACCACTCCCACCACCATAAACTGATCCAACAAAGGTCACTCGACTTTCACAATTTGCCTTCTTACCGAGATCATCATTCCATCATCTATAGTGGAGTCCAACAACAAACCTCAATCCCTCCGTATACCAGCTTACAAAATCCGCACCCGATTGCACATTATTCCGCGGCACCTCCCCCTCCGCAACCAATCTCCTATATAGGCAATACTGTTATACCTGGTCCAGGTCCCGGTCCTTCGTCCATGACCTATCCTTCCTCTCACCAAACCGCTAACGCAATCCCTAACCATTCCTCATATGTTCCAACCTCCTCCAACCACTCGGTATCCACTCAGGGCTCTATTCGACCCCTACGAGTGACCTCTATCCGTGATGTGGACGACGTCTCGGTTGCTAGCAGCTCTCGCAGAAGATATCATAAAGGTATTTGAAATAATCCCCGTAATTTGGATTCATAAAATAAATGGGTTTGTTTTCATAAATGATAAATTCAATATTTCTTACGGCTAGGTACTAGTATGATATATGGAACATATGGCAAATTCTCTTCATATAATATAGAATATTTCCGAGTATTTTCATTTCATTTCAGAGTAGTCGTAATAAAAACCAATCGCGAATCCCCTTAATATATTTTTTTATCCAGAAAGTCAACAATATCGAATATCGGTTAGCTTTTAACGAACTAATCCTATATGACTTTCACCTAGATATCGTAGTATAAAAAGGGAAATACGAGTACTATATAATAATGAGAACATGGACAAACTAACCCAGATAATATTGTATTAATATTATAGTATATCCGTATACCTACCCAGGATTTGAGATGCGTGTTTCAAGAAGGAGGATAATAAAGGCATATTACCCATTCCCTTTCTTTCGGTGTTTCGCCACCACATTAGGCCACAAAACAAAGGGAAAAGTCACGAAGTCATTGCTAATGCTTTTCCCTCCATGTCTCGACTAAACCATCGTATACAGAGTATATTTTTTCCTAGTACGGATATATAAAGTATAAATAAGTTTGTAATTTTTCCACTATTGCAAAATACTTTTGCGAAGCGAGAAGGAAAGCGGATTGAGTTGCTTTTAGTTTTTGTTTGCTCTCCCAACTCAAAGTTAGTTAGCCAGAGTTTTGAGTATATAGATAATTGGCTGACTCTCTCTCTCTCGAATGCTATCTCATCCATTTTATTAGCTTAATAAAAGAGTAGTAGGGAAGGAAATCCTATCAAGTACTACAGAGTACTAGACTGAGTAGCATACATTGCATCCTGGGAGGAATTTCCATTTAATCCCAGTAGTTTTTTGACTAGCACCGTATATTATGAAATAAAGCGCAGGTATATGAATTACCCCCAAAGAGCCATATATGCACCAGACTTCGTATATTTATACATTAATTTAATCCATGTTTTTATACTCTTGTTTGTACTTCATTTCCCTGAGAAAAAACTCTATTACTTTTATTTACATTGGGCAAAAAAAAAGAAACTGCAAAGGAGTTAACTTTGAGAAAAATTTGAATTTCAAGTACCTATGTATCGTAGCATATACCGTATGATAATTTGCTTGAAATAAAAAAAATAAGTGAGCATTATTGCAGGGCAAAAGATCCTATTGAGAGAAGTTATATTCAAGAGTTTTGTAAAGCTTTGCGAAATTCAGGGGTAATCCTAAGAGAATCCGACAAGTACTAGAAAAAAAGTCAAAGGAGACTTTCCCCCATTACGACGAGCTAGTTCTCTTTATTTAAAGGAAAGTCTGCACATATTTCCCACTCCTCCCCTGTCCCCCCCCCCTTTCACATATTGGCGTAGGCCCCCTCTGTTTCAACTGAAATTCATGCATCTTTCATTTAATGTCAAGACTTATTTGAGTTGGGAAAACAACTCTCAGGATCAGAGGGAGAGAGCAAGAGCAAAAGCAAAGAGAAAGTCAGAGAGAAAGAGCATCAAAATTTATATATTATTTAATGTGGGATCCATTTGCTCGTTATATGACTTTATATAATCGAGTTGTTTAAGGACGGCCGGCTCCCCAATCTTTATGGGGGGGGGGGGGGAATTCTGCAAACCTTTTTTGAGCTTATAAAATATAGAGCATATAAAGAGAGTGGGGGCCAAAGAGCGTCGTCTCCAATCATATGAATTATATAAAAGCCAATTAATTATCTCGGTCTCTCTCGCTTTCTTCTTCCTTACCCTACAGATATATATTTGTAGTACGACTTTACTACAAACTTTTGAATAGATCCTTTTAACTCAATCACGTCTTCGAAAACAGATAGATTGGAGTCCATTATTCTGAAGCTCTGTAATGTACGCTTGCCTTGAATAATTAAAATGAGACAAAATGCTCGGCGGTTCTCTCCCTATCCCAATCTCCATTGTTGAGCAAATTGGGAAACGGCCTATGAAAACAAAAGAGACCATGTAAAAACACTGTTGAAAAGAAATCGGTTACGTTCCTATACAAAGTGTGCAAGAAAGGCTCAAATTTCTGGGATACCCTCGGAGAATTTGGCTTAATATGTACAAAGTTATTTCAAACTACGATAATAATACA
>JAAZTK010003014.1:0-10052 GCA_036507255.1 Megalothorax incertus | reverse complement strand
AGGCGAATGTTATTGAAAAAAGTGAAAAAGGAATTTGTCAGGATTTAAAAAATACATTTGCCTTTCAATTTCCTTCCTCGAACTCTGTTTACATTGTATGGTAAACCCTACACTTTCATTTAAATGAACGAGAATCCATTAATTCTTTGCAATTTAATTCTGGATTTAAATTAAATTTTGCGTGATTTGAGTTTACTTTATTTAGAATTTTTTCCAGAATATTTTGTGAGGAATTTTGTCGAGAAATAGTAGATTTTGAATAAAAGTACTCAAGTTCAACATCATTATTCAAGATACAATACTACGAGTACCTACTAGTATAATAGAATAGGTATAGGTATAAAGGTATGGAGAAATGTTTTATTCAGAATGGATTAGGATTAGAGGGGGAGATCCATTATTATTATGATTAGAGAAATGTCACAAACAATTTGTTCCTCCTCTTCCGCCTCTAATGAGGCTCACCGGAAAAGCTTCCTATGCCTACTACCATCCTCAACCCTATTCCATCTGATTATACGAACACAAAGTTCGAGGGTAAAAGTTCTTCCCCTTTCCTCTCATGATGAGAGTTTCATCTAGACTTTTATAATCTTGTACGTTTCTCGATGAAATTCATTGCAAAAAATAACAAATCAAATTTCTATCTAGCCATTATTTCATATATTATCTAATATATTTTTTGATTCGAAGCAATATTTGTTTTATGATTAAAATCCGAATTAATTTTATTGGAATAAAATTTTGGAAATTATAAAATTAAAGATGTATATACCCAGCGTGTAGTCTATTTCATTCAATGGAATTTCACTAAAAAGTAAAAATCATTTTTTAAGAAGTTAAAAACATCTTTAGCAGAAGTAACCCTATATTTTTTTGATTTGATAAGAAGGTTTTGCATTGTTAATAAAATTCTTTCTTGAGGATGAGAATAAGAGTCAAAGTTGACAAAGGAAATGAACCGGAAACCAACTCTCGAGAATACACCGAGTTTCCTCTTTATGCAATTTACGATACCTGTTTTGGAATATTTTTATGCTTGAAATCTCCCTCGCTCAGGGAAAGTCTGAACACAGGGCTAAACCAGTCGTTTCTTTGCGACCAAAAAAAGAAACCCACAACCCAAATAAAAGAACACTATAATTTGGATAATAATCCTAGCTTTTGAATTTTTATTTTGTTATTCAATTTAAGGCTTTAGACGAGAGTCGAGGTAAACAAGAATGATGCGGAGAGATGATTTTGGTTCAAGAACTTTCCCCTTCGTCTCCTCACTTGAATAAGTAGCTTAATTAATATTATGTTTTGCTTCCCTTTATTCACTTTTTGCGCTTTTTTCTATATCCTCCATGTCCACATTTGTCAAAAGGTCGAATATATCGAATTCAATAAATTCGGATCTTTATCTCTTCCTCTTCTCAAAATCATCCATGAATAAAATATACTTCTTTTATGCTTTGTGTCGACGTAGAGTCCAATTTAATTTGATTGGACCAAACTCTCCTCGTAATAATCCATCCTTTCAATAGCCGAGATCAATCAATTGATCAACTTTGCAAAGTACTACGGATATTACGTACGTATATTCAGATTGTGCTTTATCAGCGGGATCTCTCCTGGTTTAAGTATCGGAGAAAGAAGATATTATCTTCCCCCACTCAAATTATAATGCCCCAAAGTAAATAATGGTAAATACAATTATTATAACCAAAGGATAAAGGAGTACCTACGAAGAAGAATAAAAATGAATCGTAAAAACAAGTTCCCTTGAATGAAATACGGAAATATTTAGCTTTATTTTATGCCGGGATTTCCTCCCTCACTTTTATGGCAAAAGAATCCCTAGTCTATGCAAAAAAGGACCAAATTCAAAGGGTGAGTTTATTGTGGAGGAGGGGGCTTTCAGCTTTACATTGCTTCAAGTAGGGGCTGAGATATTACTGCGTTGTGTACTCTTCTGGAGAATGATTGGATTGAGTATTTACTCTAATATGTACTACTACTATGTCTAGTCAAGTACCCCTAGACTTGTATTGACCCCATATAGAGATATGGAGCTTTGTTTTGATCCGGGGGTAGGGAGTAAATAGCTTAATGCCTTCGTAATACCCTTAAATACCTTTGGTCATCTCCATTCGACATGGCAAATCTTTCTAATCTCCTCCTTTCTTCGGGCCGAACCACAGTCCACAACCATCCGTGGTACGGGCGGGCATCGAGAAAGTAAAAACTCTCCGAATTCGGGGATGATTTATCCTCGGTCTTCTTATCTGATCAAGATGGATTTCCATCGTGGAAGAATGACCGGTAATAAAGCGGGAGGGCAGAAAAGAAGCCTCATAAAAATATTTCTCCGAGTCAACTCGAGACCCGTCCAATTCTCCTTCCTCCATACACCACTTGGATAGATTACAATATATTCTATCCGTTGTAGTACTATGTACTTGACCGCAATTCTTCCTCACAAAAGAGAGGCGGAGGAGAAATGTCCTCCCATTTACATTCCAATGTCTTTATCTGTATTCGAATCGGGCCAAGTCCCAACTGGAATGACATTTAGATATTAAATATTTTGCCAATTTATCTCAAACTCCTTTGTCTTATTTGTTCTTTTTTTCTTTGGGAGAAAAAGCACATTCCTAGACCATGTTAAATACGATCCTTGTTATCAGATAAAAGAATCCATTCCCTGTGTGCAATTTAAGGTGTGTGATTTAATAGATTTGGAGCGGGGGACGCTTTGTCAATCTCTGCAGTCTGCAAACAGTCTTTCGAGGGCTCTCCTATTGATTAAAGTGAGTTGATTTGACTTGAGACGGCGAAGGAAAGAAAGTTTTAATCAAAAGACCTTGATGTTACTACTAGAATACCTTCCCCTTTTAAGGAGAAAGCCGGAATCTTCAATGTATTGCTCTGTGTACGACCAAAAGTAAATAAACTAGACCAAAAAGCAAACTCTAAAGGTCTAAAGGAGTTGAGGGGGGATGCTACGAACTCTGAAGATGCGGATGTACATTTGTAAAGTCGACTGGGACCTAATTTGAATCAAAGTTCAGAGGAAAAAGTGAAGGTTTTTGAATTCACATTGACTTTCACCGGGCCTAAAAATACATATGCATGTGTCTTGGCTCCGAAGGACTTTAGAGATGTAAATAAGAGTGCATATGCACTCTTAGGTTGAATAGTTTTCAATAGAATACCAAGCTTTAAAAGTGTACCCAAAAAACGTAGATATTTAAGAGAAAGTTCAAAACTTTCTCCTATGTAAAAAAGGATGTTTTAGCCAGTCCCAATATTCGCATTTATTAAATATCATTGTTCTCGTAAATAGATCGGGATTAAGGATTTATTTGATTCTTATTTCTCCAAATATCGGCAAAATAGTCTTTTTTTATCGAATTCAAATCGGCCCGGAATTTCCCTATTAAATTGTATCCCCAATTCTGAATTTCCTCCATCGATTGCTCGACTGCAAGTATCGTTTCCTTTTTCTTTATTATAAGTACAAGCTCATGGATCTATACTCGATATAGTTCATGTGTGCACACTTGTATTGATGGGGTATTCTCCTCCTTCTTTAATATTGCCAAAGACATTTGTCCCCACCGTCAAAAGTCGAAAAGCCGGCGGCAAAATGTGAATAGTAGGGTATTCTCTCGGATAGAGTTCGAGAGTTGTTGATGGATTAAAGCTAGAATGTTAACAGTTTACATGAGTTTATGGGGGAATGCACATGCATGTCTCCGACGCTCCTTGTATAGAGATCACGTTCCCCAATGCTTTAGCTATTTTCGGCATTTGGTTCAAAGTTCAATTCAGAGCTCGTACTCGGTCGTATTACTCGCATTACTCGCCCTATACGAGAGATAAGAGATTTATCCTCACAATCTTAAGCTCTATCCTTTTGTCTATCGAATCTTTATCAGTCCATGTAGAATAAATCTCCTATACTCGTACAATGCGCTATATCTAGTAGGTAGTAGCACATAGATGAAAGGGAAAGAATGAAAAGAATTTGAAATTCTTCCCCGTCCGCATCAAACTCTCGCTCCGCTTCCTTCCCCTTTCTCCAATTAAAGAGATTCTCACTTTACGCCCTTTTTTCGATCCGAAAAAAGGCAAAAATTCAATGCCAAGCCAGCCTATATCTATGTTATTTAGATCCCTATAATGTCCCGGCCATAAACCAGAACTCAGGAGTGAGAAAAAGTGGAAAAGAAAGGAATTTTAAGGGTTTTAAACATTTTATACGTATTTGCATACGGGAAGAAAAGTTACCCCCATTTTGGATGAGATACTTTAAATACTTTCTTTGGGGAAAAAGTTGCCTTTCACTCTAATAGGTTCACCTCTATTTGAATCGATTTTTTGGGTTTTTGGGAAATTGGCTAATCATTTCTTGTTTTTTATTATCCTCCGATTTTTTGCAATTTGCCAAAAAGATCTACATATTTGCAAAAAGTAGAGAAAGTACCCACTTTCTCCAGAAATCAATGAGCTTTCACATTTTCTAATATAATTAATTAGATGTAATTGTAATCTAATTGGAGTGAAAACTTTCTCCGACTAATTTAAAGTAAACCTCTGAAATGAAAAGTTTCACTTCATTCCTCAGGCCGTCCCCCTTTCATGGTTCGTTACGCACACCGGAGGATTTGCATTCAAAGTCCTAAAGACCTATTAGTTTCATTTGCAAATAACTTGAGGAAGTGAGCAATTAGCATACGCATTCATTACATTCACTTTGCTCCATTTAGCCAGGAATTTAAATAGTATGGCCGTGAGGATGCTTGGAATTTGGATTCTCCAACTTTTTGGGGTTTGAATCGAATCCCATTTTGATAAGAAGAAGATGGATGAGATTGATTTAAATGAAGCTAATTAAACCACAAAAAGTTTTATTGTTTACCTACTTTCTCCGCATTCCTTTCCAAAAAGGCGAGCTTTTGATACAAAAACAAGCTAGAGGCAATTATGTATGTGAATTGGAAGATCTTTACTCAAGTTCTTTCTCTCAAACAGGGGTAATTTCTCATGTAGCACGATAGTACAGTAAGATATGATGCTCCCTTAAAAGCTCCATTTCCCATTGCTTACAAAGATATTGTGCTAATGCTCCATTTGTGCCGATGTTTTTTGCAACTCTATTTTTGGGCATTAGGTAAAACCAGTTTAATTTTGTAGCAAACAGCATCTCACGATCAGTAATCCTAAATATTTTTTACATACCCGTGAATTATTAATAATAATTGAACTATTTTTCTTTATAGTAATTATTAGCTAACGCATTTTTAGCTAAAAATTAGCTCGTACTTATCACGACGAAGCATCTGAAAAAAAAATTCTCCTAAAAATTAGCATTATTTTTACTGATTGATTGTTATCTATTTCAAATAAATTTGTAAATATAATAATTGGATTTTCATTCATTTTCTTGGTATGCACTTAACATTGGACTTTAAAATCGCTACAATGTGTTAATTAATGCCACAATCCAGTGTTGACTTGGCCCGGATTTGCACTTTATTTATGAACAAGGGTGAATTAGGGAGTAAAGTGTATTTTGGTGGTTTTTCCCCGGGTCCCCCTGGGAAATGTTCCCCCCGAATAATTGGATCCGAAGCCTCCTCGCCAAAGCTTCCTCCCCCAATAATCGTAGGTATTCTAATATAGCACCTCATCATAAGAACTAATTCAAAGCCTCATCTACTAGTAATTATCCTCTCCTCCTTTCCGAGTCCTTTCATTCTCGAGAACTTGCCCTGATTCAAAAGGTAACAAAAGCCATTCATTAATCTTTCTCTTCACCTCTTTAAATGCCTACATGGCCCCTAGTGGGGGAACTAAAACTTGACTTTTCACACTCCCCCACCTAGTTTTTCCTAGCTTTTTGTCAAAAAACTACCCCCCTTCCTTCCTTTTTCCTTTCGGATTACAAAAGCGGGATAAACGAGGGCCTATGTTCATCAAGGAGCTCCTCAGAATTACTCCAAAACTTTTTCGCACTTGGAGGGAAATCACTCTTTGATTCCCCCTTCTTTTGAAAGAATCAAATCGAAATTGTTGTACGAATACTACCCTTCTTCCCCAATGGATCGGACTTGGGGTTACTCCTCCGGTGTAATATTGGAGGGGATAAATTTGATGTGAAATACGTTGAGTCATCGGAAGGAGATCATCTACAATGGGTCTTCCCTTTATTCCCTATATTGCTCTACCCTGTACTGAGATTTTATCTGTTCGAACATGTAATACTTGAAAAGCATTCCTGCACCCCCCATCCTTCCCTCAATCCCCCAAATAAGGATATTGAGATTAGGGGTTTAGAGTATTCTGTATTGGCATGTCATCGGTTCGTTCAATTGTACTTTACGCCGGAGATTCTCCCGACTCCTCCGGTGAATGCACAAGAGCCTTCCTCAATATACCGATAGCAGCATGAATAGATACGGGATCTGTTCTTACTGTTCAGTGTTTAGTAGCTACTTGAATAGATATTAGGCGATTGTACAAGCTGGCGAGGAAGAGGGGTTGAGATTCCTTCGATGATACATTCACAAAATGATGAACGAGCTTCAAAGGCAGTCGAGTAAAAGAGCGAACCCGGTTTCGGGAGGATTTGATGGAAGATGTGACTGGGTGCAGTAGTAGAAGCCGGGTCTTTTTGGGGGGAAGCCCGGGAGGAGCGAGTGACTTTGATTATGAAAGCAATTTGTAATCGAAAGCAAGGGGAATATGGTACTTCCTATACTTCCCATTGCATTTACATGCTAACCCTCCCCCCTTCTCTTCGACGAGTATAATGAACTCGTTTTTTAAGGATTAAAGTGCATCAAATTATACCCATATTATAAATGAGCATCCTTCCTCTTCATTCTCTACCCTCATTGCTAAACCCCCGCTTTACATATTGTAATTGTTACAGAGATAGCTAGGGTTCCTGGGTTCATATTCAAATGACTCAATGGGGCAAAGGTCTCCTATTTGCCTAAGCTAAATGAGGGCAAAAATGCCAAAAGGCATCCTCCGAGGCTCCTATATACGTTCTGATGCACCCTACCCCTCAAAATTGAATCATTTCGAGCCTTCAGCCCTTATTTGTTAGAGTTCAAATTTGACACGAGTTTAACCAACCCGAACTTTTGCATTTATAGAGTCGAGAGGCGGCTGCATATGATTAGGAATGTAGATATGTGTAGTCAGAGATGGTGTAAAAACTCTGGGGAAGTTTTTGAAGATATTCTTAAAACACTGCACTTTCAGAGCCACACGTTCGTGTGATAGGGATGATTTTTGAGAGGATCAACGAGTCCAATTTGATTTCCTGCCTCTTCACATTCGCCTCCCCCTTCGTTCATCCCCAAAAAAGAGATCATACAACGAAAACCTCCATATAGGAGGGACATAAAGGGGTGAATTTAAATTTTGAATCTTGAATCTTGAGGACGTGAGCCACAATTTTTACAGCCATTATATCAATGCTCATTTGCGGGGATTATTTAAGATAGCTCATTTCTTATGGGAGTACGCTCTCTTTTAACTTAAGAGGGAGTCGAGGAGGAGGTCGAGGAAGAGTGAAATGCCTTGGAGGCATTATTATACCAAATTATTCATAGCGTCCCTAGCCTATTTTTACTCGCAGAGAATTTCCCCTTGAACTCGAAAACTCATCCGAGGCTGTTAAAGTCGGGAAAAACGGGGATTTTGAGGTGGAGATTAAAAATGAGGAGTTGAAGAGGGAAAGGCAAGTGTAGGTGGGGTTTATAGATTTAATATATGTGCTCAAATCCTCGATTTCACCTGCTAATACAACCCATCGAATGCTAAACAAATTCTATTTGATTTTGAGATTTGAAAATATTATCCGAACAAAATTGCAACAGTCCCTCGACAGAGTCCTAAGCTCTACAACTTATTGGAAAACTCTCCAAATCCCCTCATTAAAGTCCCGGAGCAAATAGGAGCCAGCTTCATGCTCCATAATGTGAGTTAATCCTTGATTTGATTCATCCCGAGAGGAGTTCATTTCGAATGACTTTTTTGTGCCATCCTCCGACCGAACCCCAACACAATCGCATCCCCCAAAGCCTTCTGCGAATAAATACTTATGATTTTTCTCCCCCACTCTATGTGTATGGTAAAGATACTTGTATAATCCCATCCCTACGAATATTCCCATTTCATTTTTTCCATCTCATAAATCCGATGAATCCTGTCTCATATTAAATATCTTATATCTTATCATGTTAGAGCACGATAGTGGGCAGGGCTGGTTATAATCAGTTGACAAAACCGTGTCAAATTGTCGCATTGTGACCAAACGCCTCCTCCTCCTCCTCCGCCCATGGCCCGAGATCATAATTACATTTTGCGGTTCGAATGCCCAAAAAAGTGTGAGGGGTTCATATTTCCATATCTCACATTACTCTCGGCCATATCATCAACATTTGTCTGGTTTTGTCACACTAGGTCCAGCTCCAGACCCGTGGTTTGAAGATAAGTGAGATGCGTATGGTCCTCTTAATAAGCCGTAAATGGCGAATGCTCTGAGCTGGATTTATAACCCGACACTTTCAATTAATAAATATTCATAAACTCTAAAAAAGTAAACGTGGAGTCAATCAAATTTAAAGGATTTGAATATGCCTACAGGCGAATTGGGATAGGGTTGCGCGGGGGTTATAAGGGGCTTTTTGGCTAATAAAAGATGATACCAGTTTCCGTAAAAGCATATGATTTAAAGTAAGAGATTGTGCGAGCCGCTTGGCTTCTTGAGAAGATGGCTAATGGGCCTAAATTTCTAATGGCTAAAGTGACCCAAATGTCCCATCTAAATTATACCAAGTTTATAAGTAGGGTGAAAAAGGAAAAAAGCTATTTTCCCATTTGTGTGGCATGTTGGACCTATTTCAAATTTCAGAGACACATTTCGAGTCCATTCACTTTTCAGGAAATATAGGTACCTATCTAGTGCCGTGGACAACAATTGGTTTAAATAAAATCCGTTTTGAAAAAAAGCTTTACGAAGCATTCGAATAAATATATTGTATAGATGTGATGGCAGCATAAATCGCAAAATTACTATAATACAATACAAGGCATATCTAGTAAATAATTGCTAATTAATGCAAAAGACAACTCACCTGAACTTGGAATACCAACACAAAGGCTGAGTACAAGGAAAGCTGCAAGAGAGTTGGTCAGGAGGCGATATTTCTCCTTTCGATGACCTCTGCTGCTCGGACAATTGCACCCGGGTTTAACTCTGTCCAACTGGGATAGCGTGAGATTACTCATTGTCACTCTTATTGGATTTCACAGCGAGTACTGATGCATTTTTGTGCAAAAATCTCTTTCCACTTCTTGATTTCTTATCTCTAGATTTTTTTAAGTCATTGCTTAAGATTCTCGGAAATGGTCTAATCTTTTGCAAAATTCTTAGAAATATCTTATCTCGAACCTCGATTAAAGGGCAAAGTACAAAACCACGCAGATCTTAATACACACAGATTTATTACATGTTTATTTACCTACTCATGACACAAACGGTTTTATATGTACTTTCGGTATAGCGAAACCCCTAAATTGCACGAGATATGGCTTTTCAAGTGTTTAAACAGGCGTAAGTCCAGGGGATTTTCGGGGAAACTCGATTATTTTGTAGTATATGGTCTAAAGTTGCAAAACTAAATTAATATCCGAGGTGTTTCATCATTCGGGATGTCTGGATTAAGCTTATGACCACAATTTACTGCCTTTTAAAGTACTGAAGGATTGGATTTGTGGAGAGTAAAGGGTAAATACCCTCTACTACTTGGGGGAATATGAGAAATTTGGAGTTACTCTTTATTTTTGGCAAAACTGACAAACTTGACTCGTTGTGAAGCTTAAGGACAACTTCCTTCACAGATTAGTATGTTAAATTGATCAATTTTTAAGAAGAGAAACTGATTTGACTTTTTTAGGGGTTGAAGAAAGAGCAGAGAAAGTCAGGGCAAGTTGATGGGAGCTTAGGATTGTGAGAACTGAGCGAGGTGCCGGTGGTGGTTCAA
>JAAZTK010003013.1:0-10053 GCA_036507255.1 Megalothorax incertus | reverse complement strand
CATAAAGAAAGGTTACCGGGCAACCAATGACCCCAGGTCACGGGTAACCATAACTCGGAGTCATGGGTTACGCTTGGTATGTTAAATGCCTTTTTTAACCTTGGTAAACCTTAACCAGAGTTACTTTTCGTAACCCAGGTCGGGGGTAGGGTTAGACCATATTTTCTCCGAGTTTTCGAGGTTTTCCCCAACATGGGGAAGAAAACTAGCTTCAACAGGGAAGATAAGCTACAAAAACGATTACAAAAACGGCAAAGGTGATCAAAAATTCCAGTTTCGAGATCGTAACAATCCGCTAGATTCTTTATAATAGCGAGCAATTCAATCAGTGATATCATATTTTTAAAGAAACTGCAATTTACATTTATGACCTTATTAAAAGGGATTTGTTTAGTTCAAAAAAGGGGGTGCCATCATTCCACAAATAATACAATTCCTCACTGTTCAACGATTTTATTGCACGGGAATCAGGATCCAATTTCAATTAACCCACGGGGATCTCGATCATAAGGATCAAGGAACTGTGTCAAGATTAATTAAAAGGGTTTCAACAGCCTTTGATATATCCTCTCAATATATCAATTTCCCCAATGCCACCCAAGCTAATCGGATCCAGGAATATTTTTTAAGATTGTAATTGGTTTATTGACCTCAATTAATCCCAAAAGCAAATTCTTTTCAAAAGTTGAAAACGGTGGTGCCTTTGACTTTATTTCAGTCTTGTCACTCCTCCCACTTTCATTGGAACCACCACCTATATTACTCATTTATTATAAAGACAATTAATTAATCAATAAAAACTCCCAAAGTCAATTGAAAAGTCAAAATTCCAATTGAAAAACCGGATTTGAACAAGTTTAGTGCGAGAAAATCAGATTTTAGCCCGGGTCAACCTTGGTTAACTTACCACTTACCAAGGGTTACCTAACCATGGTTAGATTTTCTTTTAAACATCCGAAGGATACTTTGACCTCGGGGTCAAGGTAATGGTAAGGTTACGTAACTCTGGGTAAAATTTAATGGTTTGTACATTTCGCTATAAATATTTAAGAGTTGTACAGATCACTGATACATTTGCAAAATGGTATATATCCGTATATAATCAGTTAATCACCGTTAGTTAATATTAATGATCAATGCAGTATTAGGTAGTACTTACTACATATTAAATGAAAGTGTTTGGAATACAAAAACTTGTTTCAATTAATTAAATATTATGACATAATGTTTGAAAAAGAAATTTATCTGCCTACGGGCTACGAGTATTAAAAAGATTTGTGCCAACGAGAATATAATTTTACAATATTAAATAATATCAACTCCTTTAAATTACAATACTTGGCATTAGGACTGTATACCTTAAAATTGAATTTTAAAATTAGTTGAAAGACATGTATTGGTAATTACTAATTACTAATTAGATACAATATAATTACCCTTTAAACTATATATTCAAATTACAAATAACGAGTTGGCTTTGAAAAACATATCAAATTTTAAATTATAATTAATGTTTTTGGTAAAATATCATCTTTTTAAATGGAGGGGGTAAAATAGGCAATTATACAATAGTAAGTAGGTACGGATAAGGATATTCCGATATTTACTATCTACGATATATTGTAATTGTAGGAAAAATCAAATTACATTCAAGGCAGGTAGATAGTGTTTTAAAACATATCCAAATTTTTGTAGTAAAAAAGTAATGTAATTGTGTGAACCTCATTTTTCAGATTTGAGTAAAAAAAGCCGTATTTCAGTAAATTCTTTTTACATAGATAATTCAAATTTATTTTACCACTTGTCAATTTAATTGTAATTATTTCTTTGGGTTTGGCATGGGCTTATTAGGCTCAATAGTACTCGGCGCATTTAACCCAAGGATGGATCCAGACGTCCTCGGCGTAAGCTTCGTCGTATCCAAAGTGGATAACTTCCTCTTTCGTGATGGCTTTGGGCTTTTCTTGCCCTTTTTCGGAGTTTCCATTCCAGTTTGAGATTTTAAGCTTCTTTTACTTTGGCTTGCCATTATGAGGGACCTTTTGTCAACTTGCTGACCATTTAATTTGGCACAAAGTATGAGTAGTTGGATGAAATTATCACGAAGTTTCTCCCCCTTCATTTCCTTTTCAATCTTTTTGCAATAGACCACTCCAACCGGAAGTTTCTTTAAAGGTATCTTTTTATATGCCTTAAATGGGTTTTTTGGGTTAGCCCAATCTTCGGAATGTATTTTGACCAATAGAATTTCTCCATCAAGCCTAATTTGTATATTAGAAATTATGTATTACAATAAAACTTGAAAGACTATAATAATTAAATTAATTTTTTTACGTGATGCAAGTATTTTTGGCGACTCCCACCGACATGCTCATTGCGCCATCCGACTCTTCTTGGAAAAGAATTACGATCCTCTTCTTCCCCTTCTTCACCAAAGTCTCCACCTGTTTTTATTGAGGCATTATTAATTTTAAATCAAATTCAGTATTTTTAACGTAAGAATGTGAATTTAAACCTTTGATTCGAATTTAGCAAAATCGCTGACTTCGATTATTGTAAAGGGCATTTTTCTCCAAGATGGTCTGGAGATCCTCGGCAGATGGTAAAGAGCCGGGAATGCCTTAAAGTGGATTAATCAGTTATAATTTAGATCAGTTATTTACATTATACATTTATGGCATTCATTTCCGTTGTCAAGTCCAGGAAATGCAGCTTGATAATTTGGGACTGGATGAAGTTTTGAAAAGTTACGCATTTATTGCGTAATCTTGATTTGATCATTTACGGATAAAATGTATTCAGAATCCTCAAGCCAAGAAGAATCCTCTGATGGATGCTCGACAGAGAGCCTTTATCCAAGGCCCGTCCAAACTGATATGGGAGATCTTGAGGAATGCATTTCAATCTTAAGTTTCAATAAAGAGGCGACCTGCCAGAGTATTCCAAAAGCCCCAACACCCTTTAAGTGTAAATTTAATGAAGCAGACGCTTGGTAAACAAAATTAAACGGGAAAAACTCTTTAAGAACACCATTATATCCGTAATACAAGATATGCCTGATTTAATATTACAGGTTTTTAAAAAAGAAAAAAGAACTAGAAGAGAAATTGCCTATTCTTTCGCAAGATGAGATTAATCAGTAATGTATTTTTGAATTATTTAAATTTTGATTTCATATTTATTATTTACAGGAGGAGATTTCCATTCAACGCATTTTTGATGAAAAAACTCATTGGAAAAGGTCAGCACAAAGTCATTGAGGAGCTAAACTTGATCCAAGATGTGGTCAAAAAGGAGAATGGAAGTGATTTCTTGACTGATACTACTCCTGGAAAGATGGGAGAGATTGTCAATTGTCTACTGAAGGCCGAGAAGCTAAAAAATCAAGGTTCGATACATCAAGTTACGTTTGATTGCGGCAAATCTTTATAATTTTTTAAAATTCCCTATAGGGGAAATATTTGGGTTGGTCCTATGTCGAAAAATTTTGGCTGAAAAATTTCTCAAAGGTATTACAAACGCTCTCGAAGAATTTATAAAAAAAATTGTATCGAATTTGCAGAAAAGGATTACATCTTGGCCAAATATTTTTATCAATCGTGCATTCGAGAAATAGAAGGTAGTATGTCAATAAAATATTTAAAATAAAAGATATAATTTTGATATTTTTATTTCTTGATAGATTTCCTAAAGTTTCTACCAAAGGAGGAGAAGGAAAAACCTGAATTTGAGAGATTTCGAGCTGAATTTTACAGTAAATTAATAAAATATTAATTGATATGATCAGTCTATGTAATTTTAATCCATTTTAGTCATGATTGCATTCATCACAAGGGAGGTGGAGGAATTCATGCCACGGGAAGGTAAATAATCATGAATATTTACATATAAGAATTTAAGCATTTTAAAAAATTAATAGTCCAAGAGCTTCACGCCGCCATTGAACTTCTGAAGCTCGCCAGAGAAAAATCTCTGAATAATATGATGTGGCAATTTCCCAACAATTTGTTTGTGGTTCATCTCAATAAGCCAATTACTTTCCACGGATTGAAGCCAGGTAATTATTATATTGTATTTTAAATTGTAATTAAAATTAAGCTAATATATACGAATTTTTTTCCAGAAATCGAGGATATTCAAAGCGGCCAAATGAACCTCTATTTGATTGCGGCTATTCTGGAACAGGATCTTTTGCTCAATTTAGCTTGGAGATATTCCAGAGAAGACCCAGAAAAAGGAATTCAATTTGCGAGAGATGCCGTCGAACTTGCTCTTGAAGGTATTACATCTTTTAAGCTATTGTAGGGCTGATATATTTTAATTTTTAAATAAAAATTCCAGCAAAACATCCTATTGCCATTAGTTCAGCTCTTTTGCGACTCGGACTCCTTCTATTCAAGAATAACAATTTGGACGATTCCCTTCAAATATTCCAGGTACGAATTTATGTAAAATACAATAATATTTTAAGATGTATTGGATTACTTTTAGGATTTATATTGGAATTCCGAGCTTCACGGGGATGTAATCTCTCAAGCAATTGCCCTCAATAATATGGGGAAATGTTTTAAAGAGTAATACTATATCCCTAATCCTATTGAATTAAATACAAACCCAGTTAATTTAAAATTATTATTTAGGAAGGGCCAGGTAATTGAAGCATTGGATTGTTTTACTCTCCAAAAGGAAATTGCAACAACGGCAAATCTCTGTGACCTCGAAGCTGACGCCTTAAGGTTCATCCAAATTTTTATTCTCAAGAATTTTTAAAAAAGCGTTATTTTATTTAGATCCCTGGGTCTAATCCTTCTCAGCGAAGGTCAACTCTGGGAGGCTGAGACTTGCCTCTTGGAGAATTTTGATTTTACAAATGTTCGCAACTGCCCTCGCCATCCTGATGACACTAAAGATTTGGAGGATTTATCTTGGGCTTTGGCTGGAATGAATTCAGGTCTCAAGAATATGTCACGTCTCTCATCCGCCATTCGGCTAGGCCAAACAAATGACATTTTCCATTGGAAGACGAACCGAGTCCCCTACACGGCAAATACTCAAGAGAATGACCCGGAAATGACAAGACCTCAGCTTGTTGTGGATGCCTATCTTCCTTTCTATGACCTGACCATATTGAAAGAGACTGAGGACAAGAGTTTATCTCAAATCCACGACTCGCTACGAGAGTGGGCCGAATGGGATAGGCGTCTCAGTCTCAGCGGTGAGGGATCTACGGATATTGCGTCCAAGAATGATTCAGAATCTTCATTTTCGGGCTCTTCAACAAACAAAAATAACCTTCCTTTCAAATCGGATTTTCAAGAGTCATCTGGAGGGAAAAAGTCTTCCAGGAAAAATTTGAGTGAGGGACTTTCCAACACAGTTTCAGCGAGAGATGAGTTTAATGAAAGAAAGCCTACCCAGGAGTCAAGTTCTGATTAAATTAGATCAATAGAATTAATAGTAATTAATCACAAGTGTAATTTAAAGGATATAAAATAGTGAAATAGTATTTTATTGAAATTAGTGAATTAAAAGTGAGATTTGTATGAATCACATATGATGACCTATATTCATATAACAGTGATGTCATTGATCATTGATCTATTGTATTATTTTAACTTGTCCCTATTTAATTGGTCTTAAAACATGACTAGTATATTGCCCGTAATAATTTCCGGCAGGAAAATAGTTGCAAACCACTACGGTTCGAGTCCATCCACGCTTTATTTTTAATTTCCTGGTTGAGTATGCCGCCCCCATTTGCGTCGTTGTTTTCCAGACAAGTGCAGTAAAATGTTCTAAAAATTATAAATTCAGGTAAATTCATGAATCATCGCTGCTTTGATTAATTAATAGTTTTACCTATCATCGCCTCCGGATCTGAGGTAGTTTTCCTCCCACCCTTTTCAAAATCATAGTCTCTGATTTCATTATACCAGTCTATTACAGCTTCTCTTCCGGTGACATTAGGAGGATATGGATATGTCTCTTTATAATATAAATTTTCCCCAAGCCCCAGTGGCCTAATTGTCTCGGAATTGTGTCTGAACCAGTTGAAATCTTCTTTGTTTGAAAGATGGTCTGCCCATTTTTGAGAAATTTCTGAGAGCTTAAATGTAATTAACATAAAAAAACCCGAAATATAAATTCATTTACACTTACGCTTGAATTAAGGGTCAAAGGGCCCACACCGTGACGTTTCCGAAATTGATTATGAGATTCCAAAATTTCCGACATCCATTTTGAGTCATATATTCTGGAGGATGGTATTTCCTTAAAAATAAATTATACATAGATAAATTGGATTTTTTAAAATGTTCATATAAGAGAATCGTTACCTCTTTTTTAAGGAATCCTCGAGACAGAAAAAATATTCCGAGGGTTACACAAGAGAGAAATATGAGGATTGACGCCAATAAAATTAAACATTTCTTCACTTTATTATCCAAATCAATTATTGGCATTTTTGCATTATGTTAAGATTTTTATAATTGATTCAAAAATTACTTTATTAAAATAGGGGTTTTCAATCAGATTTACAGACTAATACAAAGTCATAATGTATGCTTGCAATACTGATATTCTATGCTATAATTACTTTAAAGTTTAAAGTATAAATTGTGTAGCAATTCTTATCTAAAAAGATGGGATTTCCGCCTTGTAGTAATAATATTAGCTGCATTAGCTAACTAACAATTAAAACTCTGACATGTCTTGTTTCTCCAGTGAACTCCAGCAGAACGCTATTCTTCAATATTGACGTCATTTGCTTCAGAAGATGGATCATAATATCCTTCTGTATATTCCTCAGAATCAGCTATAGGAAGCTCTGTAGTAGCAGTCGAATTACCCTCATTATCCTTCAAATCCTCAATTAATCGGGGCACATTCTCCCCAAAATATTCGTAGATATTTCCTTTAGGGGTATACTGAGCCACGAGGTATCTTTAATCAAGATCGCAATAGATTAATTTTTAATTAATAATTGAGGATATTGCAATTTTTATTACAGGTGTCCAAATTGGTTCCTTGTGGCAGCCACCCCCATTTCCTTTGTTTCTTTCCATAAAAGCTATTCCATTTCAAAGTTAACAATCCATCATAATTAATACATTAATTATTAAATTAAATATTAAGGACCCTACTTGTGTGAAATGCGATGTCGGAAAAGAGAACCCGGGGTTATCCCAGTCATAAAATCTTATTTCATTGTACCAGTAGTCGGTTCCAAGCTTAGAAAGCAATTCCAAAGGGAATCCATCTCCCCAACCCACATAAATATCTTTTGTGAAGGAGTATATGAATTTTAATATGTCTTTAATTACTTTCTGATAAGGATCCTAAGCATCTTGAATTATTAACTTACTCTCTCCAAATCTCCGTTCAGGGTAAAGGTCAAAACTATGTTTGATTGTGATATTTTCATTGTTAGCCAAATTCCTCGCCCAATCTTTGCAATATTCCGAAAGCTAAACAAAATTATTTAAATTAAAATTGATCCGATTGAAGGGAAATATATTTATTAGGGGCAATTAGACCTTAGGATTTAGACGAAGAGGAGGACTCCCATGCTTAGCTCGATATTCATTATGGAGAATTAGCACTTGTTCTTCAAGACCTTCCAAATCCTCAACAAGGATTAGTGGGGGAACACTTGTTGTATCCTTTTCTGTGATTTCTTCCACTCCCTCGGATATGCCCAACACTGTAAGGATCTGTAGAGCGGAAATTAAAAGAAAGGGAAGGGAGATGAAAAGTTGGGAGAGTAGGAACATGTTGAGGAATCTATTAATACAGAATGAAACCGCAAAAGTCTTAAGGGGAAAGATTTTAAATGGAAATATATGAGGAAGACGAGATGGTGGTGGAGGAGGAGGAATCTCCAGAGTTAATCACTCTCGAGGAATAAAAGATAAGAACCTACTCCAGAAAAGTGCAAAAAAATAATCGAGCAATGCATCATTCCATTAAAAGACCTGTTCAAATATTTGGTAGGGAAGTACTTGTATATAATGGCAAATAGCAATTAATACTCGTCCCTGAAGGTTTGTCCTTTTTCTACGTTTCCTAATGATGGAATACCCCAGGAAAAACAAAAGTATTAATATTTTAACATTTGTTCTCTCACTTTAATAAATCTCCAATTTTTTCATTCATTTCTGAGTCCTGACTCTATATAAAAACACCTACGCATATTTCTCTCGTGCGCCCCAATCTTAAGAAGTTAATCACTTTTTGCACCAAGCTGCTACTACAACGGAATTCAAGGTCTTTGCGAAAGAAAAACAGACCCCAGCCTTTGGCAAATATCTGCAATTTGGTAGATAAATTGAAATATGCAAGTAGCAATTTAATTAAAAGCAATAAAATAGCCACTGCATTGATACTGTATTGTAGAATGGCCCCATGCATTTATATTAAGGATAAGTAAGAATACGGCAATGAGCTGCAATTATTAAATAAATGAAATTTTATTTAAAAATCGCATGGAGGTAAATGGTACATTACTATACATTATATTAAATTTTATAATTTAATTTAGCTAATATACAGATATAATATTTTTATTACATGCGTATCTACAAATATAGGTACCTAATCCATCAGTAGATAAGTTTTTCGAGTCTTTCTAATAAATTCCTTCTAGGATAAGTTAGAACTTACCAAATATTTTGCATATATACGGAATCACGGATAATATTCATCTATTGTGCAAGTAGGTACATTTACACACTACATTCACTACAGGGTTCAAATTTAATAACTAAATTGATTTTTTCAGTTCCTACTTAAACAAATTGCATGAATTTTTAAATACAAGAAGTATTACTGTGCAACTGTACTAATCCTAAGTATTTTTTAGTATTATAGTATGTGGGTGGAAAAATTCAATATGCAATTTAATAACAATATTTACAGCTTTTTAGGGAATTATTATCTCCAGAATTTAAATTCTAACTACGTGGTATATTGTACTACCTACTATGTTTTCTTATGTAATCCTAATCATCGAAAGAGCTTCAATTGCAATTCTCATAAAGCGAATCGTGTGAACAATAGCAAAATTTAGCAATAATCTCATATAATCATCTTATCTCGTATCTCGATTCTGTTTGGTTAAAAACCACTTATACAATTTTAAGTCTGGATAATTAGAGCTAGTCTACTACTCCCTAAAGTTGAATATTACAAGATATTTGTATGTTTGTGTAAACAAGTAATACCATATAATCTTATGATTAATTCCAAGTAAGTAGACATACGGATGATTGCTAAAAGACCTCCAAGGGTGATTGACGCAATCAAACCCCTCTTCCCAAGTACTGGTATTTACAAGAATGAAACAAATGTATATTTAATGAACTGAATTTGACTCGTGCCCCATGTCCATTCTTAAACTTTAATTAAAGAGTCAATCAATTCAGCTTCGCCCACGTGAATACCCTACCCCCATACTGGGTAGGTGTACACTGTACAGTCATAATATTGAAGGAGAAATTAGGGCTCTCATTTCACAAAAGGAGTTGACAAGTTTTAGTAGGATGCTGGAAAATACATGTAATTTCAGGAATTATATATAAAGTCGAGAAAGTCAATTAGTCGTTTAGCCGAGTCCGAAGCTGGGTCGCTGATTACTCGTATAGTGGGCTCTGAGTGGAGAAAAGCCCGATGAGGGAGAGTCTCCGAAAAACCGTTGTAACTTGTTTTTGATGCCAGCTTGCATAGGCACCCACTTCGCCTCTGATGATGACTCTGTAAAAGAAATCCCAATTGACACCATATATAATTAGAGCAATGTAATCAAATCTCGGTTTCTTTGAGGCGGATCTACTCTTAATTTGATGGAATTGGATTCAGACTATATCTGAATCTGATCTGATCTGATCTGATCTATATCTGAATCTATTTTATCTAAAAGATGACCTTTTTCTGCAAGCTACTATAATAAATAGGGAAAGCGTGCATGCTATAGGCATACTCGTAGTACAGTTCCCTATGCCTGCGAGCTAAGACAAATAGCTTTCTCCTTCAAAAGGACCGTCATTATTTGATTTT
>JAAZTK010003012.1:0-10053 GCA_036507255.1 Megalothorax incertus | reverse complement strand
TGACCCCATGTCATGCTATTTATATAATAAAATCAGAATCTCCATATAAAAACAACCATAAACACTAATCCTAAGAATTCTAAGGATTTTCCCTGAAACTGCATTTTTATCTTTCCTGACCCCGTGATCCTGGAGGTCAAGCATACCGGAAATTGGATTTACCCACTTCAAAAGGATCAAATAAAAACTCAAAATCCGAGGGCATGCGAAGAATGAAGAATTTTCTAGTAAAGCCGCACGAGACTCGGGCTAAAAAACTAGTGCTTAGCGCGGTATACATTTGTGTGTGGGGTCGGGAAGATCTTGAGTATTAAAGACTCGGGATAGGAAGAGTTAATATATGATTTTTTTGCCCTCTGCAACATGATCAAATTCTTTCTCGGAATTAAATCTTTTATTCAAAATCTTCCTGTCCTCATTCCCACTCGGATCAGATAGGATTACAAAAGATTTTTTTTATAATATATTGTATTGTACTATACATCGTATATGTATTCTAAATGATACACATCTGTTCCCCCTTACAATGTATAGAGATATATTATTATTCCCATTCGGAGATGCAGTGACAACAATACGCTCGTACATATACGAGATACGATAGATAGATAGATAGATGGATGGATGGATAAGAAATATATAAAAAAAATAGAATGCAGGAGCTAATAATGTTTCAAAATGCACCTGTGCAAAAATATATAGAGCCGAATGACGACCCAAATATTATAAACCCTAGCCAAATATAGGGTGTTACATTTGGGCTTCTTTTCAAATAAATTGGCATAGGGTATTAATTTAACTGACACTTTTATGCACACATAATTTTGATTGATGAATCTTGGATAGGGGGACATTATAATACCTAATTTATAAACTCCTTAAGTGCACATAATTTTGGTGCTAATTGACTTTGAGGAGGAGGAGGATCGAAATGACAAACTTTAAAGACATTTCAGTAGGGCTGGGGTCCGAAGCCAAATCCTATCCCAAGCGCCATTGGATAAGTTCAATCCGGTCCTAATTTCAATGCGATCGCCGTATTGATACTACGAATTTTGGATCTCAGCCCAAGACATTTGAATTTAAATGACTGTAAATTTATCATAAAACTCTTTCAAATTTCAGAATATAAATAAATTTAAAAAAAATGAATTAATGTTTAAATAAACATTTGGATTAATGGACACTTTTATAGAACAATGGACAATTTATAAAAATATATTCAAACTTTCATTAATATACTCGTAGTAGTAAAGGTATAATCATTCAATTTTAAAATCTTATTGGGATATTTTTAAAAATCATCAAAATCATCTCTTTTTTCAAAAATATTTTAAAATGGATTTGTCTCGATTATTTTGTGATATTTCTTTAATATTTTTTATGACGGATCTAGCTATTTCAAATATGGTTCGTATATCTAATTTAAAAAAATATATATTTATTTTTAATAAATATTTTTTTTTGAAAAATAAGGCCAGACAAAAAAGGAGGAGAAATGAATCGAGAGGAATAATTGATAATCCAGTGGAATTTGTAAGCAGTTTATTAAAAAATGAATCACGGAAGGAAAATGAAGGTTTAAAATGCATATTTTTTGATGTTTTTTGATATAATATTTTTATAAGTAGAGTTTATACAAAATGTTCTAAATCAAAAGAGTGAATCAGAGGATTTGCCTGCTGCTGAAATTTTTGAAAAAGCAATAAAAATTACTTTTTAAAAAAAAAAAATTGAATTTTTAAATAAATAATTTTGTTCGGTTTTTGTAGGCAAATTCGATATCAAAATTTTTGCAGACGCGCCTTCTCAGCGAACCATTTATTCATTTGGACCCACTTGGTTAGCTTTTATTTATTAGTTAAAATCAATTTTTAAAAATTGAATTTTTTGCAAAAAATAAGCACAATATTTCATGACTGGAAGATCTTATTTGATTTCTAGCGGAGGGATTTGTCGGCCTGCGGAAGTAAATACCTACTACAATATATCTATTATAATTATAATTTTATGATTTAATGAAAATTCTAGATGGTTGTAGGATACCTGATGAACCAAGTAATATTTAGAGTAATATTTGGGCGGAATTAAGTATTCCAGATCCAAGCCCTAATTAATACTCGTAATTTATAAAAAATTTAGATTAGAGATTTTGAAGAAACGGAAAGGGATATTGGAGAGCGGGCAATAGAAGTTATAATATATCATATAATATTTTTTTGCAAAATATATTTAAATTTTTTTGCAGATTTGTAGGCAAATGTTGGTAAATAGTGGGATAACAAATCAACATGTTTGCGAAGGTCTTTTATTGTATTTTTATTAATTTTAAAAATTTAATTTTTATTATTTCATAAAATATAGGATTTGTAGATAGAGTCATTCCCATATTTCATTTCATTATAAAAGTAATCTGTTTAAATGTGGATTTTGATGATATAAATATGATTTTCTATGTATCTAAAAAAATTCTTAAATTATATTTTTAAAAAATCCAGGAACGCCCATTATTAACCGCAAATAATTTTGTGGCTGTAACGCTTCAGCAAGTACAATTAAAATATTTTATTTTAATTAAAAAATTCAAACAAGTATTCTACAGGCAGGGTGCAACACTGGACCACCTCATTTACAATGGGATATGGAATTAAATAATCCTCCAAAAGTAGAGATTCAAAAGGTACCTAAAATATTTATTTGATTAATAAAGAAATATCATTCGGATTCCGAATTCCCGTCTCATAAATCCAATATCAAATTTAAATCTGATTGGATCCGAAATCCCAATCCAAAGATTGTAAATCTTTTATCCGGAAAAATTTGGGATCTCAACCGGGTTTGGAATTTAAATTTTTATGATTACTGATAATCCCAATCCGAACAACGGATAACTACAATATGACTACAATATATCCACCTCCTAATATCCAAGTAGCGATTTTACTTAATATGTATCTAACTATGATTACTATCTCCTCACTCAATATTGGTCATAAATTTACGAAATTAGTCTCCAAATACGTCCCATAACTCAACTTAGGTTTTAACGTCAAAAAAAGATTCAAAAAGTTGACATCCGGTTGACATGTGTCACTTGGACAAAATTAAACCAAAAAAAAATTCAAAAAAATACTATCCGATGCTTCACGACAAGGGCTTTACGATGATATAGGGTGTCATACAAGAAAGTCCACTCCCTTGACCTCTACGAGGTCATGTCCGGTTTTTCGGGGAATTTTTAATAACTCCTTCAATATTTGAGCTATTTTAAAGTGCGCATTTGAAAACTGCTGGCGATATCTAGGAGATAGCAAAGGTGGTCACCCTAATGGTTCACTCCCTTGACCTTTATGGGGTCATTTAAAGGGTTCGGGAAATTTAAAAAACTTGCTCAATATTTGAGCTGGGAAAAGGCTCATTGGAAGGCCTATGATTTAGGGGATACTATTATACTTTTGACCGGATGTGGTTGACATCCGGTTAATTAAACTGGAACTAAAGCACGTGCGTAGCACGGGCCTTTTATCTAGTAATACAATATATGTTGTATATTTTTAAAATTTCCAAATTTTAGGAAATTGAACCGATATCGCTTACACAAATATTGCATCTAACAGGTTTTAATAAAAATTTTATTAAATTTTATTCAAAAATTCTGATTCAATAATTTCCTTGTAAAATATCGTAGATATGCATATTGACCCGTTATATACCCCCGAATCTAATGCAGATTGCAGAGTATCTAATTAATTAAAATTTCACAAATAATTTTTATACCCATATTTTTTTAAGGAAAGATTTTTATGCTGCAGAAGTGGTAATCCTGTAAATGCTAGCCAAAAGGTGGTCGCTCGTAATTAATAAAATTAGAATTACATTTATAGTAATTAGCAAATATTAAGGCAGGATTTTATTCGGATCATCGAAGATGTGCTACCCGGTATAATATATTTTAATTATTTTTTATAATTTCAAAATTTTTAAATCCTATATTTATTCCGAAATATTTCCAGTTGGATCACATTCAATTTAACAATGCAACATATTTCTAAAACACATCCAGATATCCGCTTAATTTATATTACTGGAGATAGGTTAGAAACAAATATATCAAAATTTGATAAATATTTTTTAAAAATTTAGTATAGCCCAAAATACTTGGAGCACAGAACCTGAACAAATAATTACAACCCTAAGCACAATTATTTCAACAATAAATTCACATTTTCCAAATGCAACCCTCGTTTTTAGCTTTGGAACTCATGACATGTACAACAATAGATTATTATGCTGCAAATTAATTTCAAAATTTTATTTTTAAAAATTTCAGGCACCCTGTATTTCAGTAATTAAACAATTATATTTTGTATTTAATTATATTTTTTAAATATTTTAAAAACAAGATTTACACCAGACTCGTACAAATTTCATCGATTTCGAGCAGATTGGCTTTATGGGAATATATTTGCACAATTAATGAAATTCGGATACATGAAACAGGAACAGTTTGGAAATTTTTTTGTGGGTGGATTTTATAGCGTTAAAGTCGGGACAAATCTTAAAATTATTTCAATTAACACGTAAAATTTTTAAATATAATTTTTTGAGGATTCTATAACTTATATTTATCGAGGGAAAATATTTTCAGAAATTTTTGTCACGGGTATCTAAATTTTTAAAATTTTGGGCTGGGTTGCCCATTTCCCATCCGATCCTCGGATCGACGGAATTCGGATCCCATCCCCGAAATTTAATTATATTTTAATAAAATTCAATAATAAATAATTTTCCTGTTTTGATAAAGATATAACTTATGGCTTGCTTATGAATACAAAGGTGAAAAATTAAAATACCTAATTTTATAAATAAAATAGCCAAAGATTTAATTAAAATTTTGTAATTTTTTTATAAAGATCCTTCCGAACAATTCACCTTTTTAATTAACGAGCTCCTTGATAGTGAGAGCAAGGGGGAATTAGTACACATAATTGGCCATGTTCCACCAGGTTAAAAATTTAAAAAATAAAAATAAAATGTTAATTTTTAAATCATTTTTCATTATTTTATATTTTAAATTTATAGGGCATCAAGGATGTGACAAAGGGAAGCTATATTTAATTTAAAAATATTAATCTGCATGCTATAAAAATTCATAATTATTTTTCATCAAAAAACAGAATTTAGCCGAAATTATTACAATATTATTTCAAGGTATAAATATTATAAAACCAATAATTTTTCAAAATTAATATTTTTTTAAAAGATTTAGTCATATAATCAAAGGTCAATTTTTTGGTTATACACATTCGGGTATATAATATATTTTTTAAATAAAAAATTTAGCTAGGATTTTTTAATTTGAGGCATTTTTAGATGAATTTAAACTTTTTTATGATCCGATACAACGCAAACCAATCGCATCAATGTTCCTAGGAGGATCACTAACTTCATATAAAGTTTACAAATATAATAATAACGGATATAAAATATATTTTGTGGATGGAGAAAGGGGAAATATGTCAACTTGGCAGGTAGAAAAAAAATTAGGGGTGGGAACCGAAATCCGATAATTCAGAATCCGTCGGATTAAAGAAATATCGGATCCGATTGGGAAAAAGCTTCGGATCTCAGCCCTAATAAATTTACTACATCATTTAATATAAAATTAAAATTAGGTTTATGATCATGAAACATGGGTATTTGAATTGGAGCAAGCTAATAAAAATCCCAGAGAATCCCCTGCTTGGTAAAAATAAATAAATTTTATTTAATACTTTGAATTATTAATTAATAAATTTAAAAGGTTCAAATTATACAACGCAAGACAAACCTACGGGATTCCAAATATGTTTCCGGATAGTTTGAATAATTTAGTAACACGGCTTGCAAAAAATAAAACGCTTTTTGATATTTACAATCAGTACAAAAATATTAACATTTTTGAGGCTAAAAATTAAAATGCAATGATTTTTTAACAATATTTTTAGATATTCTTATAAATTGAACAATCGAAAAAATTATGAAATTTGTGATGGATTTTGCCACAAACTCGTCCTTTGCTCTATTGTACAACCTTATTTGGGGGAGAGTGAACAAGTAACATATAAATATTGTATTATTAAAAATTATAACAATGTTTTTAGTGTAATTTAGTACAAAAATTAGTTGATGGTTTCGCCCTTGAAAATACGGATCCAACCAGCTACGAGAATCATCTCAAATCTCGGGATATTAGCAAAGCACAGTCTCAAAATAAACCATCTGCTGCTAAAAATTAATGTTTTTAATTAAAATGCGATAATATATTTATATAATACAATATTCTATAGCCAATTATTACGATATCTATGTCCAATTAAAAATTTGGAAATACAAAATAAAATTTTGAAATATTAAAACTTAAAAAAAAGTAGATACATATACTACTATACATACAATAGTATTACATTTTGAAATCAGAAAGGCTATCATCGACTATTCAGATTATATTTAAATTTTAATGTACACATCAGTACTAATTTTAATGGCATTTTTTTCAGGGTTCGGAGACAAGTACAAGAACTGCAGCAGTTCAACTGCTAAACTGTCTAAAAAATATATGGATGTAAATGGCATATTAATCTTAGGATCCCACAGCTAACAAAATTCCTTCCTAATCAAGTTAAAGCCTCTGAATTCTTTAGCAAGTTTTTCAATAATTCGAGGATACCAAAACTATTAATCTTAATAGTGAATTAATCTTATCGTTAGTTAGCAATGCATACCGATTACCGATATAATAGAACTACCCTTTTATGCCTAAAAATCAATAACTTTTTCAAAATTCTTGGCATTTTTCTGGCTATAATATTGTGATTTGAACTTGAAAAATTCACTTTTTAATAAAAATATGCCAATAAAAGTCATTTTATGTGTAATTACAATATTTGCAAAATATGCACATATATGCAATATGCATCCTATTCATCAAATATGCAAATAGACCCAAAATAAGCACATTTTTGATATTTATGCATATAAAATTTCGCTAATTTAATTTAAAGATATCTGAAATTGTGAACTCTTAGATCTTAGGATTAATGCATCTTTCAGTATCTCTTTTGGGTATCGAGTATAAAATATTTATTCGTATTGTAGGGTACTACAATACAATTGCATAGATCAAATCGCACCCTACGATCTAAACTCTCAAATACGTGCATATTACCTAATACATTATGTAAAATACGTACTTACACGTATTTTAAAATTTAAAATTTAAATGATAGGTTGTAATTAATTAATAGTCTAATAATAGTAGTACTACTAAATATGCATAGGTAATAGTAATATTATGATCCAATTACAATAGCTTCTCATGCTTAAAGCTTTTCTAATCAAACTAAAGGACTTGGCAAGGATAGCAATGCTTGATTTTGAGTTTTTAGCCTGTTCTCATAATATTAAAAAATAGCGGGCTAAAGTACAATATTAAGGTACGCTTGCACATTTAAAATGTGCGTCCGTCCGTTTGTCCGGACCAGAACGCCTGGACCGATTGACGTCCAATTTGGCTCACGTGTGACCACTACCTCCACCACCCTTCCCCTCCTCATCAAATTGAAATATTTAGAGACCAATGGGTGAGGAATTTATGAAATTTTAAAATTTTTTACCTATTTTTACTTATGGGACCAAAATCTCAAAATGCAAAATATCGGATTATGTGGGTGAGAATTTGAAATTTAAAAAAAATAGTATGTGGGATCGGAATTTTAAAAGCGAATTCTTTCCAAATAAGAACGAGCTTCCTACCCCCGGGCCGTGGTGAACCTTGTTTGTATCAAGAGGAGTTAAACGATTTAACGCTTTAACTTCAACTTTAACTCCTCTCCACGGGGTTCCATTTCAGATTTAACTTGAATCTGAAATTTTGTCTTAAATAGTATAGTTAAATGTCCATATAATGGTAATCCTTCAAATTCTTTAATTTAACCTTAAAAATACGTAGAATATATAAATAGACAATTAAATTACATCTAAATAGATGATTTGAATGGGCTAAGGGCTAATTGCAACAAATTCGAGAATGACTCGACAAGGTTGCATAATTCCTCTCCAAGTATGTAAGTCTGATATACTCTCACTCTCGAGGAACATTGTTCTGAGAGTTGTTGCAGCCTCCCTACCTTCCCCCCTTTGAGGGGTAATTTAATTGAAAGACATCCTTTGAAGGTAAATGATTGTAAAAAGAAAAATTAACTCTCGTGAGGATATTGTGTTCACTTAATGTATACGCAACAAAAAAGGCAAGTAAATGAATATTTACTTTCATTCAGAATGATCAGATCATAATCTCGACAAACTGCACCTTCTCATTGCTGCCCCAATAAGTCCAATCACTTGTCGTAGACTTTAATAACAAGCCCTCTAACCCACATTCAAAAAAATCATTAAACAATACAATATGCCGAATAGCTCAACATTGACAGCCCTTTAAGTATACGAGTATAATTGGCAGAAAGGAACTTCTCACTAATCACACGATATTGTGCATGTATTGTAATTGTAAAACTAAAATGCATCCTATGAAATCAATCATATATGATTACATAAAGTAATAGTTTGCAAAAGATGCATGTACAGATACAGATATTGATGGCAATGATCGGCTATTGTTTTTAATGAACCTTGTTATCATTGGGAATATACAAATTAGGGGGAGGATTAAAGTTATAAAATTTGTCGAGGGGAAATAAGAAATGGTAATTTAAAATTCAGGATATGTTTTCACCCATTATGCAATAATCTATCTAATGAATAGACTAGCAATATATCTGAATATCAGTAATACTGATATTAATACAGTATACTATACTGATTCAGTATAGTATACTGTATTAATATCGTATTTATATTGTATTTTATATATTGTGCATAATACTAGGATTAGGGCTGGGATCCGAAGCTCCGAACTCCGAACTCGGGTTGAACTGGGATCCGTGGTTCGGAACTTCGGATTGGGATTGAAGGATTTTTCAGAATCAAACCCATTCCCATTTCAATACAAACCCGTTTGAGAGAGATCCACTTTTCCCCATCTCAATTCGACGATTTATGATTCGGATTTATCCGACGGATTTCGGATTCGAGTCCTAAAGTCTAGTTGGTAGTACCAACTTGGTACTATATATCGTATTAGGAATAGTCTATATGAGATTGAGAGACAAAGGGGATTTATTCATATATAGTAGTACCTAATCCTATTTACATGTTGAAATGAAATGTACTGATATGATCAGGTAAAGATTTCCATTTAATTTTAGGCATATAAAGATTACAGATATGCAAAATACAGATATTACTACTACGAAAGAAATGTTGGGTAATAAAAATCTTTATCTAAAGATTGTATCTGAAATTCTGAATGTATTTTCAAAAATATATTATTTCTCCCCAATTAAGTGCTGCAAGAATAGTGTCATTAATTACAATTTGTACACCTTGTAAATTATGGATAAGCGTCATTTACCTTTTTAAGCACCACTTCCACCAATTAATTATTTGTATAACAAGTGTATATTTCAAGGATTAATGGATTTGTCCTCAAGTTAACAAAATCATCCTATGCTTATATGCTTATAATAGTATAGGAATTAGGAACAACATGTAATTTCAAGTAAACTTGAGGATGGTCAAATCTTTCTCCTTGAAGTCCTCCTCCTCGATCTTCATTCAATTATGAAGTAAGTAATTAATAAGTAGCTGCAGGGGGTATACGGTAAAGCAATTTATTATAAATTTTAGAATCTTAAATGATGATTTTGCCTATTTACTATAAGGTCCTACGTACAAGTCCTCTGATCGACAGATCATATTCCTTGAGGATTCAGGATCACGGAGGATTATGAAGCGAGCTATTGTGCCATATTAGGAATTGCATTATTATACAATAAATTCAATAGATATTAGACTCTGAGTGAGGCTGAGGGTTGGAGGACAAGATTTTTGATTGAATGAAGAATATTAACTTATTAAGTATGCAGATTGCAAAAATATATTAATTGCTAGTCC
>JAAZTK010003011.1:0-10057 GCA_036507255.1 Megalothorax incertus | reverse complement strand
TTGGACACGTTTTGGACCATTTCAAGCACCAGAATCGAGAAATGTACATAATTTTGTGATGCCACCAAATACTACTTTTGCAAAATACCTTAAAATTCAGATTAATGATCATTGGTGAGTTCTTAAATTGCTTAATTAAGTAATTAGGGCCTAATTATAACTAGTAAATACATTTATGGTCAATTTGCAAGCAAAAACAATTAAATTAATCCAAAAACTCGTCATTTTACATTCGTTTTGGTCGAATTTACCTCAAAATACAGCCAAAATGCTAGTTTTTCGTCTAATTTGTATTGTTTTTGGATGTAAATTAACTCGGAATGCTAAATTAATCGTTTTTACGACGTAAAATGACTTTAATTAATTATTTAAATGTTTTTTACATTGTTTTTTCAGGGGAAATGAACATTATTGCCCTCTAACCACCCTCAAAGTCTACGGAAAGTCCGAGTATGAAGCTATAACGGAGCCAGAGTCTGTCCCAGATGACCATGAAGGCTCTGAACCTGTTGAGGGGAATGCTGTCAACGAAGAGATGCTAGAGAGGCCTTTAGATGTAGTCCAAAACACGGATTCAGTTCCTCCCGAGTCACAAATCCCAATCCCACCAACTCCAGAGACCCGTCCATCCGTGTTCAACTCTACCTTCGGAGCTATTAAGGATTTGGTTAAGAAAGTCCTACGAGGAAAGACGGATACAAGCCAGACAAGTGGAAATAAATGCATTTCAATGGTACAATGCGTTCCAGAGTCTCCATCAAAGGGAGTCATCGAGTCACACCTCTCTTGTCACTCCCCCCTCCTCGAGGACATCCTCGGATGGTCTTCTTGGTGTGGCTGGGATTATTGTCACGGTCTTTTTAGTCAATTCTCAATTGGATCTCCTCAACAGCTTGAAGGGCTACTATCCTCTGTCTATGGCGTTGACATCCTGCCCGCTGCTTGCCATCAGCACCTTCCCCTCAAGGTTTGCAGCCCCGTCCAAGGGCTACTCAACTTTTCAGGTATTCCTTTTTAATTTTTATGCATTTCTCGTTGACTTTGAGCTAATATTGGATTTTTATGGATTTTTTAGAGCCTGCAAATAAAAGCCAAGTGTCAGAGGCTCCAATTCAAGACTCTCCAGCTGAGCCTACCGTCTCTCCTGCTGAGAATGTGATTGCTCCACCTCCTACCACACCCTCTCCTCCACTTCCTGAACAGGCTCAGCTCGTTGGAGACCCTGAGGAAGTACCTTCAGTGAGGGAATCAGTCATTGTAAGACTTACAAATAGGATTAGAACACTCGAGAGGAACCAATCTCTCAGTTCTGGCTATTTAGAAGGTGAATTTCAGCATTTAAAAGGTTTTAGAGTCATTTTGAAGCTAATTTGGTATGTTTTTAAATCTTGCAGAGCTCTCTAGACGCTTCAAAAAGCAAAGTGAAGAATCCTCTGGCATAAATGAGTCATTTAGGAAGGGATTTAATTCAACTGGAGCCAAATTAAAGTACCTGGAAGATTTGGTTAGCTCACTGGAATCGGAATCTCAAGCGTAGTTTGGTCACAATTCGTGAAAGGGTCGTAGATTTGGAGTTACAACGAGGAATTCTCTTCTTTTTTGTACTTTTACAATTTATAGGGTAAGTAAAAACATTGAAAACTGCTGTATTTTGACAGGAAAGTGAGGAAATTCATCCTAAATTCAGAATTTAAAAAAATCCTTTAATTTATTCCAGATTCTCGGTGTATATTATCCGATTTAAGCGTAAATTGTCTTCCAAGATGAGTGTATTTGAAGTTCAGATCGCTCAATTGATGCTAACTCGCTCTGAATCCCATTTATCCGCACTAAATCGAAAGCGAAGCCTCGGAGAGTCCCTCCTTCCGGATCTGGAGGCTTCTAAACCCAAGAAAAAGAAGAAGAGAAGACCTAATAATAATAATAACCTGACTACTTTCAATTTCCAGCCTCCAAATGGACCAAATCTATCAAATTCAGCTCCTATAATTAATATAATAGAGAAAAATGGTTCGACAGACTCTCTAGCACCATCCTCGAATGCTTCAACGGCTACCCTACCCGTTAAAAAGGTCCAAGAAAGGTTGGAGGAGTCTCCAGACCCTGTAAATGAGAGGGAGAGTAGTGTAGAGAATAGCTATACTGCTGCAGATGGTAAAAAGAATAAAAATCGGTTTAGATTTCTTCAAATTTTTGACAAAAAGTGAGAATTTGCATGTTTTTAGTGGAGATAAAGTGTTTAGAAATGATTTAGAGGGGTATTTGGATTGAATTTGAATTGTATGAGTGATATAGATTGAATTTATACCATGTTGGAGATGTGTTTCAATTTTTTAAGGCTCAGAGTCAGTACTTGTCTAATTCCTTAATTTCGTATACCATTAGCTTTATATGATGAACCTACCTACCTTAAATACCTTCGTATAAAACCTTTTACATGCCAAACTCATGATATTCTACTAATTATCTTATTTACGTACCTAATCTTAATTATATTTATTATTGTAGAATCGTTATTGTTGGATCGTTGTAAAGATATATTTTATTGCATTGTTGTTTTATAGTAATTGAAGAGCACCTACTTGAGATTTATTAATTTATTTATTCCATATAGCCTTATAGGCATTTAATTTATTTCTAGATGTAACATACATATTACCTAGTATTGCAAGTATACTTATCCGATACAAATCAAGGTAGAAATATACGAGAATATTATTATAGTTTAGTTATAAATATTCATATTTTAGTTAAATTACACAATAATTTGTCCTACGTTGAAAAAGATTTTAATTTGAATGTGATGAGAATTTCAATTTACACAAAGTTTTTAAAAATGTCATTACTTTGCTTGTAATTATCCTTGAAAAATGTTATACTATTAAAGTTTAAACTAGTACTGAGAAGATTTACTTAAAAATGAAATAATAAAATTATACATTTTTCATATAGGATTCTTGAAATTATTTGTTTTGCAAAAAAAGTCTTAATTTCATTCGTAAATTGCATTTTTAAAGGCGTTTAGGGGATCAAATTTTAAAAAATTTTGCACATTTTGTGACTTGCATTTTATAAATTGAGTTTTAAAGCCTTTAAATTTTTAAATAATTTAGAAATTGTAAATTTTAAAATTTTAGATAGTTGATTGAGTTGATGGTGAGTTTTTTTTAAATTTTTAAGGCAGGGGTACAAGGACTTTAACATAAGAAATTGGGAAATGACCTTGCTGACCCGAATATTCACCAACGAACCAATTCATGTCCAATTGTTCAATTAATTTGATCGTCGCACCTTCAGGGAACCCCAATTCCCCCTCCTTTTCAGCATCAAAACCATAAATGGATTGACAGCAAGGGGAATCCCAATCTGATTTCTCACCTCCACCTCCACCATTACCTCCTGAGGAAAAAGAATTGTCCGAAAAATCCGAATCTGATCTCCCATGTGAGATTTGGCATTGTGGTACCCCTACAAGTCCACTTCCAAATTTCGAAACGGATTTTGGTGAACTGATTTTGCTTATTTTTCTTGACCCTAAGCCCGGAGACCCTTGAGGAGATTGAGGGACTTGATACAAAGATTGTGGAGTTCGCATAGGATGAGCCTGGGAGTTGAATTCTGCTTTTTTACGCTCGAGGGCGCTTACGAGACCTTGCATTTGTTGGGAGACTTTGAAATGATGTTCAAAAAGTTGTTTAAAAAGGTCAGAAAGGAGTTGAACTTGATGGACTTCCTCATCTTGAAGGGATAGCATTCCCTTATGGGCTGTAGCCAAAGATTGTTGGAATTTTTCCTCAGCTTCTGACACCTCGGCGTCGGGGGTGCCTTTGGCGCGCCGCCGCTTCCCATCAAAATCAAGCCTTCGACTCTGGACCTTCCTCCTCAGAGCTCCCAACTCTTTGACCTCTTTCTCGAGGATCCCTGTCACCGGCTCAAGAAACCCTGTCCTCACGCTCTCATCCAACCCATATTTGAGCTCTCCAACCTTCCTCAGAGTCTCTCCTGCCGTCAGACAACAATCCCCAAGTAGACTTCCGATAGATGTCTCTGTCAGCCTCTTTCCTAGACTCGTGAGGGTATCTCCAAATTGACTCTCAACCTGAGGGTATGACCTCCCCTTTGAATTGACAACCCCCATCTTGCTCCTGACCCCTGGATTTGGTTGTAGCATCGTCTTTGATCTTTCCCTAAGCTCCTCCAGGAGTTCAGTGAGGGTATCCGTCCTTCCCTCAAGCTCGACATACTCTTCATCAAGTTTGGTAGCTTCAGAAAGCCCTACTTTTTCATTGACATATTGTTCGGCCTTTGTTATTTGCTTCCTAAGGCCTGTAAATGCCATTTCCTTTGGGAAAAATCATAAAAACGACCATTTTAGATTGGAATTCTTGAATTTTGATATAAAACTTACGGATGGTTTTAAAAAGTAAAGTTTTCGACGACGTTTGGGACAATATACTGGAAGATTAGGTATGTGGCAAGGAGGAATGAGAATAGCATAAGGATCTCGTCAAATTTTGATTCCATTTCCACTGGAATTTGGAACTTGTGACTTGAAATAATTAAATTGAAATCCCATGCACTTTGTATCTAAAAAGTATTTTTTCACGTCTTTCAATGGCCTTTTATCGCTCACTGATCCTCTCGGCTAATCCTACGAAGAGATAAGTTCAATTCGAGTCTAAACAGATGCTATTTGTTTGATATTGGCCCTACTGCTAGTAATATAAGGTCCTCCGGAGCAGGAATGAGTGTACTTCCGTAGAAGAAATGACTCTGTACCCTCCTTAATTATGGACAACTGCCACAAATGCTTACAAATGCTCATAGAATGTACTTTTGTGGTACTACTAGTACTTTTTGTACATCTGGCTATCTCAAGAGGGGTCCTATATTCATATATTCATATATAGGCATTGCATTTTGAATGAGTGTTAAGTAATTTGTTCCTCGAACCCTCCAACTCTTGTACCCTCCTTAATTATGGACAACTGCCACAAATGCTTACAAATGCTCATAGAATGTACTTTTGTGGTACTACTAGTACTTTTTGTACATCTGGCTATCTCAAGAGTGGTCCTATATTCATATAGCATTGCATTTTGAATGAGTGTTAAGTAATTTGTTCCTCGAACCCCTCCAACCCTCAAACAAATGAGTCACAATTGAGTCTGATGAATGATTGTCCAATGGCGTACAATAATAAATTAATTAAACCCTACACTAGAATAATAGCCAGCTTATTTACCATCTATACAACGATTTCAAACCTATAAAACTGCAATTATACGCCATATCATTGAATAGGAATTAGAAATACAAAGTTGAAGTTGTTAAACTCGAGTGGATTTGAGTGACCTTATCGAACATGGTCTTATAAATAGCTTTATTCAATGGGAAATAAATTAATTAGGCTTTAAAAATTATGCTTTATAAAATATAATACTTTTAATCCACTTTGAGGGAAAAATAACCATTTTTGCATCCATTTCCGGTGGTTTTTGGGGTGATTGGAGCTCAATTTAGACTGAAATGACTTCAACTGGAGCACGACACGGCTTGACGGAACTGACAATGTCATTCATTCCAATCTCTGACAGCCTCCAATGACCTGGTGTACCTCTAGTTAAAATACGGCACCTCCTGAGGAACCAAAAACAATTAAAAATCGGAAATAAATGATAAAAAATGCAAACCCTTTGCAATCTCGTTCCTCACAGACCACTGCACATCTGTTGTGGGTGTCCACACTGCTTGCCCAATTGTCAACCACGGTAGGCATGTTGTAGCAGCGATTTCCGAGGACTTGTTCATATTTTTGACCTATAGGTTAGGTTATTCCAAAATGAAGGTTATTAATTTTATCAAAGGAAATCAGTCAGGAAAGGGGTTTACCTTTATGTAAATCGTGCTGATAAAGAGTAATTTGACCACGACCCGGCAATGGTGGCTCAGGGTAGTAAGGTTTGGCTTTGGAGAACTCGAGGAGTGCCAAGAGCACCGGAAGTACCATCAGGAAATTAAATTTGGACATTTTAAATTGATTTAGGATGAGAAATAATGTCCTCAAAATTAAGAAAGTGGACTGAACACACTCGGAGGAGCCCCCTCCTTGCTTTTATAACTTTCTTTTTGGGTTTGGCAGCCAAAGGTGAAATCAAGAGCAATTATTGACACTCTGTGGATGTCAATGCAGCCGACCAAACAGGTTCAGGGAAAGATTTCTAGGTCAAACCTCGAACGAATCTCAAATGCAGGCTGTTTTTAATTTCTAAATGCATTTACTCATTAAATGACAATTAATTCATGGTAAATCCAGGTGGATGTGACCATTTCCGGTGGTTTGAGAACAGCCTGGAGAAGGCTACATAACGGTTCCAAACTTCCAGGGATCTTTGAACTTGAAGAATCCTGATTTCTGGGGATTTTAATCGGTTTAATGCATTGTTTTAAAGGGTATTTTATTGTAGGCTATAAAATCATTGTCTTTTAATTAAATTAATTATGATTATGCATGGATTTTTAACGCTAATTAATCATTTTTGGTGATGATGGTAAAAGTCTTGGACCGCCCCAACAGCTTCACGAGCTTCACGGGAGCTAGTCTATTTATTGACCACGGACTTTATTCCTCAAGTTTAAAAATTATAATTTGGGGAGGACTCGCCCAAATCCAATTTATTTAATTGTTACTGATTTTAAATTGAGATTAACAATGAATTTCCTGATTCTAATACCCCTATTATTTATTGGGGCCAATTCAGCTGTCAAATCCGCTATTTTTTGAGCTACCACCACCCCCTGGCACCCCAACCATCCTCGTTCGACTGGAGAAGGCGAATGTAATCGTCAAAAATAAGCTGGAGAGGGACAAGTAATTAATTCTCATCTAATTTGCATCCTTTAATTAAATAATTGCTTTTTTAAAAGGCGTCACTTCTTCAATTACACTCCTGATGACTACACAATGACCTCCACGGCCCAGGCGAATGTTGCAAATGTTACCATTTCATTTGTAAAATCTAAACCGGATGCTGGAGCGGCTGTAAATCCATTTGAACTCAAGTATGACTCTTAAAATAATTGTTTTTCGGTCAATTTTTAATCTCAATTAATTTCCAGGATGGGATTTACAAAGGGCAAGGACAAATACTGGCAATTGGATGGTGCCATCGTGTCACTGGGTGGATCTGTTGGATCTGACTCGTTTAATTTTAAAGATCGGAAGATGGTATCTGAACTAGAGTTGGTGGCACCCGTTAAGACCTCATACCATTGTGGTAAATTTGGGTTGTACATGGGCTATGTCCCTCCAGACAAAGAGGAGAGGAATTATACCATCAATATCAATCTATTTGAATTCCAGGTGAGCCTTTAATTGTTTTTACTCAAGTTAATTATTGTTTTAAATCGTTTTCTGTATGCCAGGTGCAACCATTTGACCTCACCACGACCCCAAATGCCAAATTCGGCCCTTACTATTGAATGTACCGGGTATTTTAGCCCTGGGATCTGGATGGGGATCTTTGTGAATATAATTTTAGGGATTATTATGATTTGGGGGATATCTATGATCATGTCCGTAAAGACTATGGACAGGTTTGATGACATGAAGAGACCCATATCCGTTGGAGCCACCTCAGATTAGGAGCTAGCGTACGTTTAAAAAGTCATTTAGAGTGTTAAAAGTGTTTAAATTAATTAATTACATTAATTTGTCTAGTCAATTTGTGTGTAGTTTACGCATAGGTTAATTAGAAGGTAGTTTGGTAGCTTCCAGAGATGTAGAAAGGTATTTAGGATTAATTAAGATCAATTAATTAATAAGGAGTTATTTCAATATGAACAAATGATTTAAAAAGATTTAGAATTAATTAATTAATTGAAATCAATGTCCTAATTAGCTCAAAATCGAAAGAAAAAGGAAGATGTCGAAGTGATTTAGTTTTAATTCAGTTCTTGGATGGTTAAAAATTAATCAAAATAATTAAAACAAAGTCATATATATCAATTCCTAATTAAACATTCCATTTTAATTGTCCATTAATTTATCCTCGAGTTATTCTTTATAAAATGTATGCAAATTAATGTAATAGCAAAATAAACTGAAATAAAATCAATTAATTATTCGACTAATACGGATGTTTGTGTCACTCTCATTTGTTTTAAAATAACCGTGCAAAAAGCTTTTTTTAATATTCATTTCTCGGAAGAGTTTACTGGCCGATATCACAAAAGTTGGCAAAAACAATTATTGTAAAAATAAAGTCATTTTATTTAATATGATTCGGTTTTTTGATTTAAAAATCTCAAATTGAATTGCAAATATTTGCAAAATTGCTAACAATTAAATATTTACTGATCCTGGTCGAGGTGGTCGGCAATGGGCTTTCCGTTGTGCTTTAAATACTGCAGCGTCACCCTCCTCCTCTTGATTGCCCAAGGAGTATCCTCAGACGTGGAATTTTGTAAATATTTACCTCTAAAAATTAAAATTCCTATTTAATTAAACCTTTGGCGGAGGTAGGCTTCAACGGAAAGGTTCATCGTCTCGTCCAATACTCTGGGTATTCTTCCGGTCATAGCCACGACCTCCACTGCCCCTACGGCCTCCTCTTCAAGGAGCCTACTCAATTACATGCCATCCATTCGACCGGAGGATCTGATGGGTTTGATTTAATGCTTAAAAATGACATCTTCTAATGATTGGCCGGTCCAGGTTTTGCATCAAGCGGTCAATATGCCCCAAATTGGATGGAAATGAGACAGAATGGGAGTGTGGGAGCCAAAGGCAGGCCATCAAGGTTGAATTTCACTCCAAAATTACCTCTAATTAATTGTCAAACTCATTAAACTCCAATTAGGTGCAAATGCTAACTCTAAACTCGGCTGCAAATAACGAGAATTGGGAATTCCTTGCAAATGATGGTAAAATAATCACTCACGAGGAATTTAGACTTTAGAGCCCTTGAATTTTAATTTAAACCATTCAGAGACCATCAGGAGTGACATCCCCGAATGTCAAAGGCCGGTGAATCGTAAGAGAAGGTCAATCTCGGGTCATATACCTCAAAATGAACTATTCCTCGAGCATCTGGAGGACCTCACGGTCTGCCTACGCACTAAAAGAGCACTCAAGTATGAGGTGTACGGGGTGGAGCGGGGTCAATGCATTTTATAAATACTTTTTAAGCCTATTTCCACCATTCCTCCGACTTTGTTTCAATATTTACCACGAGAAATAAAACAATTCCTGGCATATTTCCCGAATGTCCATCAATTTCTACTCGAGTGCACCCAAAGAATGACTCCAAATGACCTTAGGATGCTTCTGCCGTACTTTTAAAATTCCATGAATCGTGGCAGGGTGCCAAAAAGTGCCATCAAAGCAAAGTATAAAAAAGTATTTAAAAGAATTGTTTATTTGTACAAAACAGGGTTTTTATGGCATATAGACCTAAATAACAATGATTTCAATTAAATTAGACGATTAAAAATCCTAAAAATCCCTAGATTAATTAAAATTAGGTGGAGGGAGTTCACTTTTATTAAAATGGAGGACACAGAGTCACCCTGGACCGGGGATTCCTCAGGAGGGGGGTCTGTAAGGGTGCTTGGAGGGTGACGATGGGGGATTTGGGTCTTCATCCGCTCTTGAGGATCCCCCTTTTTATTTCTGGTGGGTCGAGACTCGTTCCGACAATCAATCTGAGGACCCCCTGGAGGAACCCATTCCTCAAACGAAGGATATGGACTTATATATTGAGAAATGGGTACTTTTTTCAGTCCATCTCCAGCACAAAATGTGTAATATCCTCCTTCACGCCAATGTCGCTGGACAATGACCCCATTGTCCATCCAGTTCATCCGGTCAAGGTATTCCCCAACGGTTAGGCCTGAAATGTGGTCAGGACCCGAGATTTGAAGGACGCCGAAAGGGTTCCCAAAGTCTTCGGGTGGAAGGACCTTTTCGAGGGCAAAGGAGTCGTCCAGAGGAATCTGCTCAGATTCGTCATCAATCAGCTTTTGTGTGTCAAGTGGAAGGCCCATGACCTCAAGG
>JAAZTK010003010.1:0-10057 GCA_036507255.1 Megalothorax incertus | reverse complement strand
AAATACCGGTATTTTTCATTGTCAAATACCGAAATACCGAATACCGGTATTCTATAAAAGCTCCATATTTGCATTTACTATTAGGATCTCAAAGCAGCATATGGTTCCGAACTCCTCGTATCAGCAACCGTCTCAGGATATAAAGAAGTGATAGATATTGCTTATGATGTCCGTACCCTATCTAATTATCTGGATCTAATGCTAGTAATGTCATTTGATTATCACGGGAGCTGGGAAGGAGTCACAGGGCATATTTCACCACTATTTCAAGGCCCTCAAAATGTTGATCTTTATCCCCATTATAATTCTAATTACACAATGAATTATTTTGTGAGCCTCGGAGCAGACCCTGGGAAATTAATTATGGGGATCCCATTTTATGGGCAATCCTTTGAGTTGAGATATCCAGGGGATAGTGGGATTGGATCTGAAACTAAAGGTCCAGGAGATGCTGGAGAATTTACACAGCAACCTGGGATGCTTGCATATTATGAGATATGCGAGCGAGTAAGGAATAAAGGATGGAGGAGTAATCCGGATTTCAGAGGAAGTTGGGGACCTTATGCTCACTCGAATTCACAATGGGTGAGTTATGATGACCCGGATATGGTCCGAAAGAAGGCTCGTTTTGTTAAGAGTGGGCGATTTGGAGGGATATTTGCATGGACGATGGACCTGGATGATTTTAGAAATGATTGCCGGGGTTCATCGAGATATCCACTTCTGAAAACTATTGCAGAGGAGATTATGGGAGGTCCGATTAACATTCCAGCTGAAGTTGAGACCGCGACAATGATGCCATCGCCGTCGCAGCCTGGACCTTCATCTACAGAACCTTCAACTATGAGTACAAGTACAACTATGAAACCCTGGTGGACTTCTACAACTACAGCTTCAACAACAACACAGGGATGGATGCCTCCATCGTCCACTCAAGGTTGGACGCCTCCGCCATCAACTCAAGGCTGGATGCCTCCATCGTCCACTCAAGGTTGGATGCCTCCTTCTACAACGGGCTGGGCTCCTCCCTCGACTACTACTACCCAGGCCCCTTCAATGACTGAGGAGTCAAGTAAGTTTGCTAAATTCCTGTGATTTGAACATTATATTTACCCGAGTACCTCATTTATACCTACACAAATCACATAAAAACGATACATAAATACATAAATTACAGCTACAACTTCTACGACTCAAATGTCGACAACCACCACTCAAAGCCCACCTACTAGTACGTGGTGGCCACAAACTTCAACACATTTACCTTGTCAAACACAAGGCACTACTTCAACACCTCCAAATACCAATACAAGTACATTTTGCACTTGTCAATATCAAATACAATACTTTGATATTTTCACATTCTATAATTCTGTTTCTTGCCATAATTTATCTGCTCTATTTTATTTGCTTTAAATGCACGAGTAATAGAGTTCTTAAGCGCTTTAGCTTTTTTATCTTTGGGGGGTTGCTTACACTTCCGGTCTTTCATACACACTCGATTCACTTTGACTTTAATATTTAATTAACTAATTCTATATGATATATAAAAAATTCAGGATGCAATGACTGGTCATTTATGCCATATCCAAGAGATTGCTTCTCTTATTATCGATGCTCTGGAGGAATGCTTCGACTCGAGCAATGTCCCAATGGTCTTGAATGGGACAAAAATACCCTCAGATGTGATTTTCCATATATCGCAATGTGTACCAGACAAACTACAACGACTACAACGACTTATCGACCTCCAATGACCTCTGAAAGTAATATGGGAATGAATTGCAATCCAGGTAAGAAATCACTATGTAGTACAATTATAAACTTATGCCTCTCTTTACTCGATAGGAGAATATCTGCCAGCAAAGAATTGCGATCAATATTACCTGTGTGATAATGGGATGAAAACACTTCAATCCTGCGGACCAGGCCTGCATTGGAATCAAGAAAAAATGGCTTGCGATTGGCCATCCTCTACAAATTGTGCGGGGCATAAAAGTACCAAATTCATATCAATTAATTCTGATCCAATGAATTGTTTATAACAAATCTAATGGTTGATTACAGGTGATACAGGATATAAAAATGCTCCATGTAATGAGGGAGCTTATACTGGATCAGATACAGATTGTTCCGTCTATTTTGTTTGTGTACACGGAAAGAATCTTATGTTTAGATGCCAGGAAGGCCTTTATTGGAATAAAGATCAAATGATTTGTGATTGGAAATATAATGTAAACTGTCCGGCTGATCAAAATGGTGGAGGTGGAGGAGGATCAGAATCAGAGAATGAGAATGAAACAGGCGGAGTGGGAGGTGGACCAGATTCAGGCTCGGAATCATCTACCATAGATTGGATTGGGACATCTTCTACATCTACCACGACTCGGAGAACGACCACTACAACCTTAGCTCCTTGGACTCCTTCGACTTCGACGACAACGCAAAGGAGTACAACCATTTCTACTGATAATGAGATGGCTCCCTCTGCAACTTCATTTCCACCCGTTTCAGAATCTCAATCTCAATTGAACGGTAATTAGGGTTTTGAAGGATTTGAAGAAATTTATCTAATTTTTGGATTTCAGAGGATAATTTCATGATCGTGTGCTACTTTACAAATTGGTAAATACAATATATCATTAAATGATTCATATGAGAGGAAAGTATAAACTGATAAATGATAATACTCATGCATTTAATTCCTATGTATGTAGGGCTTGGTATCGTCCAGGTATAGGAAAGTTTGTCCCCGAGGATATCAACCCTGATTTATGCACACATATCGGTATTACATATAGTAAATTATATGGAACTTGGTTATAGACTATGATATATTGTAATTTTTATTTTGCTCTTTATTGTAGTTTACGGATTTGCTGTTCTAAGCTATGATGACCTTGTTATAAAGCCTCACGGTAATTTGCTAGAAGAAAAGATTTTAAAATTTTGCAATTAGATATATTTTTACCATTAATTGGGGGATCCAATCAATGGCGAAAATATATCCAATTTATGATTAATTGGGCATAATGTAATTTGATTAAAATATCAAATATTGTATAACTTTGATTATAGATTCGTGGGCAGATCTGGACAATAACTTTTACCGTCGAGTGGTAGATTTCAAAGCTAAAGGAAAAAAGGTCACGATAGCCATAGGGGGTTGGAATGACTCTCAAGGGGATAAATATTCACGCCTTGTAAACAATCCCTCAGCTCGGAGAAAGTTTACTACAAATGTGGTTGATTTCATTAAAAAATATTCCTTCGACGGCCTTGATCTCGACTGGGGTAATTTGTAAAAAATTAAACAAAAGCTTAATAATAAATTTGGATTTTTTTCAAAAGAATACCCCAAATGCTGGCAAACTGAATGTAATAAGGGGCCTTCATCGGACAAACCTAATTTCGCAGCATTTGTCCGAGAATTAAAAGAAGCTTTCAGACCTCATGGGCTCCTCCTAAGTTCTGCGGTATCTCCGAGTAAAGTGATAATTGATGAGGGATATGATGTGCCTACGCTTTCACGATATTTTGATTGGATTTCCGTTATGACATGTAATTTTTTTTAAAAATAGAGTTTTATTCGCAAACCAAGATTTTTTAATTCTTAGATGACTATCATGGCCAATGGGATAAAAAAACTGGACACGTAGCACCACTATATTTCCACGAGGAGGATGATTTTTACTATTTTAATGCAAATTACTCGATTAATTACTGGATCAAGGCGGGAGCAGATAGGAGAAAGATTGTAATGGGAATGGTAAGCTTCCTACTAGTTTTAAAATTGTTTTTTATGCAATGTTCAATTTGCAGCCACTCTACGGACAATCATTCACCCTATCAAATCCTTCTGAACATGGACTAAATGCCCCAGCAAGTGGCGGAGGAACTGCTGGAGAATTTACAAGAGCTTCTGGATTCCTCTCGTATTACGAAATATGTGCAAATATTCAAAAGAAAGGCTGGCGTGTAGTCCAGGATGAGGAAGGAGCAATGGGACCCTACGCATACAAGGGAAATCAATGGGTTAGCTTTGATGATGTTGAAATGATTAAGAAAAAATCAAACCTGATTCGAGACCTTGATCTTGGCGGTGGAATGATTTGGGCTCTGGATCTTGATGATTTCCGGAATACCTGTGGACAAGGCCCATATCCACTTTTAACAACAATTAAGAATACCCTAGCTCCTCCAAGAAGACCGGGCTCAGGGCCAAAGCCATCTGGTTCTGATCAGAAATTCGGAGCAAGTATCAACGTGAATCAAAATCGATACAAACCAAATGTAATCAGTAATAAACCCGCTCCGCATCAGAATCAGGTTAAACAGGAAGATCCATGTGATGAACCCTTTAAGGAGCATCCATCAGATTGTAGGAAATATTATCAATGCATTCATGGGAGATATCGAGAGCAAACTTGCCCCGGAGGGACATATTGGAATCGGGATCATTGTGATTGGGTGTGTGGAAGTAATAACATGGGTGGATCTCCTTCAAATACTCAAAGGCCCACAATGAGACCAACTATGAGACCGACTACGAGGCCGACCTCCAGACCGGAAATGACTACACGACCTCCTCAATCTAAACCCTCAACATCAAGGCCTGGTTCGACATCCAGGCCCATGTCTACTACGACTTCAAAGGACGATTATTGTGCTCAGCATTGGTGTCCAACCAGACCTCCAACGACAACAACTTATAGACCTGTTGATGTTCCAAAGACAGAGTATATGGTGGTGTGCTACTTTACAAATTGGTACGGTTTTAAAGGGTTAAATATTGTACAATCCATATTATAATTATTTGATATGCATTTATCAGGGCTTGGTACAGACAAGGAAAGGGGAAATATAGACCCGAGGATATAGATTACAATTTATGCACTCATATTGCATATGGATTCGCTGTACTTGACCCTACAAAACTCACAATCCGACCACATGATGGCTGGGCAGATATTGATAATCATTTCTATACTGATGTAGCTGCACTTAAAGAGAAAGGAGTGAAAGTTGTGATCGCAATTGGTGGTTGGAATGACTCTGCAGGTGTGTGCAATTTAAAGAATAATTTGATTAGCTTTTTTGATATATTTGGGATACGTTTAAAATATTTATACTCGTAGGTGACAAGTATTCCAGGCTTGTGAGAGACGCCGCTGCTCGGAGAAAGTTTATCAATAATGTGATTGAATTCATTGAGAAATGGAAGTTTGAAGGATTGGATCTAGATTGGGGTAATTTTTTAATGTGAAAATTTAGCATTTATTTAAATTTTTAAAACTTTTTTTTAGAATACCCCAAATGCTGGCAAGTCGACTGCAATAAAGGTCCAGATGAAGACAAGAGGAATTTCGCAATCTTTATTAAAGAAATTAAAGAAGCTTTTGCCCCAAGAGGATTGACCCTAAGTGCCGCTGTTTCTCCAAGTCAAAAGGTTATTGATGGAGGATATGACGTGCCTGCAGTTTCCAAATATTTGGATTGGATCTCTGTTATGACATGTAATGAGAAAGATTGAAAATTGGAATATATTCGTAATTTATAATTATTTTCAGATGATTATCACGGACAATGGGACAAAAAAACTGGACACGTAGCCCCATTTTATCATCACGCGGAAAGCGAGAATCCACTCTTTAATACAAACTATACCATCAATTATTGGATTCAACAAGGAGCTGATAGGAAAAAGATTATACTAGGAATGCCCATGTATGGTCAATCTTTTAGCCTCAAAGATTCCAAAAATACTGGTCTCAATTCACCCGCTTATGGAGGAGGAGAAGCTGGGGAGTTTACAAGACAGAGAGGATTCCTTGCTTATTACGAGGTTTGCTTAATATTTGAAATATTGACCTCAAATTAGTAAAAAATCTAAAATGTTTAACTTTGCAGATTTGCACCCGAATTCAAAAGAATGGATGGACAGTGGTGAAAGATGATTCAGGGGCAATCGGACCTTACGCTTATAAAGGAGGACAATGGGTATCATACGACGATGTGTCAATGATCCGGCGAAAGTCCAAATATGTCAAAGAGATGGGACTTGGAGGCGGGATGATTTGGGGTAAAAAAACATCAAATCCTAATTAATTATTCGGGATTTTAAAAATATGCATCATTTATTTATCTCATATAGCTCTGGATCTGGATGATTTCAGAGGGCTTTGTAACTGTGAAGAACATCCACTACTAAAAACCATTAATCGAGTGCTTAGAAATTATCCCGGAGTAGATCCAAATTGCTGATCTAAACTGTACCTAAAAAATTAATTAAATACATATAATTAACGTAGTATCTCTAGCTGTATATAGTATAATTCCAACTAAAACTGTTAATTTACTTTTAGGAAATATTTTTTATAGGGATTCAATTCTACGAGAGACTTATCAAGGTGATTTTTATTAGTTCAGGTATTATTTTTCGAGGGGTTTAGCAAAAGCATAGTATAGTAGGTAGTTAGGTACTAAATTAGCCGTAGGACTAGAGCCTAGGATTATTTATTGTTGAACTGTATTTCAATTTTTTTGTTAGATTAGGGCTATGAACTTAGAATTTACATGTTAAAAAATGTCGCGTAAATACCTGAATGTGAATAAATAAAGTGAATCTAATTAACTTAACAAAAGCTTTAGTAACTTACATTGTAGATCAATAAATACATGCATCAGAACCACGAATCTTGCAAAGATGCATTCAGGAGCAGTTAAAATTATTTGCGTTAAGTTTGGACATTGATGAGCTCCTAGATTCTAGAACCTAGACATGGAAAACAAAGAGAATAAGTCATGGGCATTGCGTATGACAAAAAAAGAGATCCTCTCTGAAGTGGTATGTATTTGTCATAAATTTGATATGAAAATGAAATCCAAATAGTAAGATATAAGCTATACCCTCAAATCCAATCAGGATACAGTGGATTCGCAAACTAGTATTCTTTTTCTCAGAGAAAGGAAAGTAATTGATGGAAAGTCGATTTATGATGAAATTATGGTTTGTTTGAAATATAAAATTTATTAGCTTGCGTTTAAGTTCTCATTCCATAAAGGCTGCAGCTCCACCAAAAGAAACGTCAACCCTTACTCCAAATTGCCCCAAATGTGAAGAAATTGAGTCAGTTGAACCTCCCCCTTGTTCCATCGCTAATTCAAAGCAAAATCCCAACTCGAATGAAGATCCGAATTTGATGTGTAGACAAAGCTTGGTGGACCTGAGTGCGTTTGGGGAAAAGATTTGCGAAATTCTAAAGCAGAATGACATATTTGTATTAAAATTTATTTAATTTTCATTCCCTTTATCACATATAAAGATCATTAAATATGTGCAATTAAATTCTAATTACAGCAATACTTTGAGAGCTGTTTTCATCATAATTTGAATGGAGGAGATGAGCTTAGAAATATGCATGAATCCCTACTCCGAATTTCAAGCCTCCTCAAACCAATTCTGCTCAGATATGACACTCCCAGTAGTCAATCAAACAAAGTCAGGGGACAGACTAGGCCCCCAAATGAATTACTTATCTTTATTCAAAAGACCATGAAAAAAGTTCAGGTACTTTATGACTAATCCTGAGAATATTTGCACTGTATTAATGAGCCTCACATCCTTTCAATAGCAAAGCCTGGTCAAAAATGATGCTGAAATTCCTCAATCTCAGACAGACTTTTTGAATGGGCTTAGGATTTTGATTGAACTTATCGAGTCATTTCCTTATAGGTATCGTAATACCAATAAAATACCAAATGAAATTGCATTTAATAATAATAATAATAATTTTTTAAAAAACCAAATTTAGCATTGAAGATAGACAAAACGAGCCACATAATCAATCTATGGGATATAACATCTCATTATCCCCAAAGACCATCCGAGATCGACAACAGCCTGAACTCAAAATTGTATTCTGTATTATTTTAATCGGATTCATTTTGGTAGGAATTGCAATCTATTTCAATTAGTACTTGTCTCATTATGCAAGCGAATTGTAATATGACTATCTACTATGTATTACAGTAATATATTGCTTTTCGGAATAAATTCAGAATCAGTAAACTCAAAAAATCCATAATCCGTGAATTTGAAACGATCTGATAAAATAAAGTGCGTATTTTAATTCAATTAACTTTATTATTTATAAGTAAAAGGACACAGGTAAGATTTGTGAGAATCACAAAATGTTTCTATTCCATCAACTCAAGTTCCTCCATCTAAGGCATCAGGGTTTTCCATGCAAGAGCATCTCCTCACTCGCTCTACACGCACTCTCCTCCTCCTCCCGCCATTCCCGCATTTGAGGGTCACAACCTTGAAGGAAGACTTTGAAGGGCGACAAGAGGGGCGGGATGCGAAAAGTCCTGGGATCCATACAGAAACACACTGTCCAAAACAAACACGATTTACAATAGTCACAGCCTCACAACCCTCTCTCCGAATAACTTGCGAATACTTTTGAGTTCGGCAACAATTTGTTCTTTTTTGACTGGCACTTGGACTGGGATGAACAGAGTTTTGTTCACCTGGACTCTTGTTTTCTTTCACCTCACCATCTGATGTGTAGACCATCGAGGCGGGAAGAACCATCACATCCCCACCGCCGCCGTCACTTCGATCTCTGTCATTTTGCGAAGTCACCCCTCGGTTTCTATTGAGGAGATTCCAACTCAATCTGGAAATTTCTTTAAGTCTGGCACTTCGATCCAGCTTGGCTCTAGAGGAGTGTTGATTTGGTGAGGGGGGATGGTTTGGCTGTTGCTTCTCAGGGGAAAAGATTAGGAATAGGGTTGCACTCGTAAACACAAACAAAACTATGCACAGTAGTCCGGTGTAGAGTAAGCGATTCTTCCAGCTCTTTTTGGAACTTTCGGCTTTGAGGGAACAGAAACAACACCGTGGATATTGTGTTTATTGTCGAGGAGGAGGCGGAGGATTTGGAAGAGATTGTAAAGGATTGCAGAGAATCTTCTGGTTCTTCTTTTGAAGGTTCCTCCGAGGATGGAATTTGGATTTGGGAAGTGTAGGGGTGAGGGGGCTCTTTAGACTCGGAGGATACGAACGCCTCCTCCTCCTCCTTGCTTCTCAAAGCCAGAACTTTGACCATCTGTACCGAGAGAAAAAAAATTAAAAGAGTTAAAAATCTTTTCATGAGTGCATTCCAAAGTTTAGTCAAAAGTTTATAGGGTGGTTCTGGAATTCAATTGAATAAGGGGCGAAGGAATGCGATTCATTGAATTCAAACTAAAATCCCAATCCATAAGCCTCCGCGTATATGTTTGGACAATGGAAAAAAGTATTTTAGGAAATGTACCACACCTGTGACTCTTGTGTCGGCCAAAGACGAGTGTGAATTATTCAATTGTTGTCGGTGGTGGTAGTAAGAAAGGGGCGAAAAAATCCTTGGAAGGAGATGAACCATTTCTTTCTTTTCTCGCACTGCTTTTTTCTTGGGAATTGAATTTCATTGATAGAGGTGTTGCAAAGCCTGCAAAGCCCATGAGGAAATGCGCTCACCTGCGGAAAGAAAAATGTGGAATTTTTGAGATTTAGAATTACTTTGTATTGTAAAAGTATAGAGTATTTCCTAAAGCTTACCTTTTACAAAAACTTTAACCATTCCCGATTTTTCTACAAGTTTTCCATTTGAATTAATATGGATGAATGAATTATCTCTGCAATAAAAGTAGAAACACCCGAATTAATATTGCGTATTTACTGGAGAGAGAATGTGACCGCTCAACCGGTTCCGGCACTCTTCAAAACACAAATAGATAGTGGATACTACTACTACGCTAGCCCTCCCTCGACTCCCTCCCTCCTGAATCTCTCTTTCTTTCTGGACACTAACCCTAATCTTGGTAATAAGTACCACTAGAGTACTACTTGTACGGATAGTAGTAAGAGCGAGAGCCCTGGGAGACTCGAGTAGACTTTGTCTGGGAGCATATGTGTACGCGGGGCCGTGGAGCCTTAAATTTGTAGGTACTTATGTATGTTTACTCTGAGCCGGAGAGGAGACGGATGGAGCCTTTGGATTTAGATTGC
>JAAZTK010003009.1:0-10059 GCA_036507255.1 Megalothorax incertus | reverse complement strand
CCGAAGGCGACGCAGGTAGCTTGTATATTCTAATACTTATAAGCATTTACCTAACCAATATTTTCCTGGAATGATAAATACTGTATATTTAGCTCACTCAACATAAGGAAAATATGTAATATATATTAATTTAAAAATTAATTTTGCCCATTTATTATTCAGGGCTAGTTGAAAGCACAAGTTACCTAGATTAAAATTTGTTCTATAAAATGTACTAATTAAATTTGAGACTTTGTCCGATAACTTCTCACTGGTCATTAAATATCGTATAAAAATGAATATCCTATTTTTTGGTATATTTCTTTTAATCTCCCCTCTGAGGATTTCAGCCTCTGGGGTTCCTATAATACATTTTACAAATAACTATGTATTAGATACAACAAATTTTTAAAATTCCATATTTTTTTAGGATTTCGAAAGAGCTTATGACGAATGCAATTCCGGAAAAAGGGAATGCTACGGGAAATCATTCAAAAACAAGGACGATAATTCTTCATCTTGCATTAAAATTAAAAACTGCAATTACTTTGCCACAATTGAGGCAGAATCAGAAAAATCTTACAAAATAGAATTATTTGTCACTGAAAAAGAAGAGTATGAAAATGGATATATCGGATTTGGATTCTCTGAAGATAAAACTTCAATTCTATCAGAAAACCAATACTTATTATCGGTTTAACCCGAAATCGGATCGAGTTGGAAAAATTGTCTTATGCCCCTAGGTACCTATATAATATTTAATTTAAACTTACCCGTAATTTGTTTCCATTTTTGTAATATTTTTCGAAATTCATCATATCCGTTATATGAGGATCATTAATTGGTATCAATATCCCCCCATTAGCATTAATACAAAGAACGCAATAATAGAAAATTTTTCTTAAACCCTGGACCGCAAAATATAATTTGATATCTACCATCTTTGAATATATTGTTAATTCTTTTAAAAGTTTTTGCTTTTTAAATGTTTCTTTAAAAACTACGATGTATAAATTGAATTCTCGATTATAAATTATATGTGGATATGGGATAAGATTTGAAAGAAGTGAAAAATTTTGCTGCGAATTATCTGGATTAAGCGCTAAATGAACATTGATTTGAGGAAATTTGGATTTTGTGTGAAAAGGATTCATATTTTTAATATTTGTGTGATAAGCAATAATATTCTTAATAGGTTCCCCAAAATTGAGTACCTAATATCATGGGAGATTGGATTATTGCAATTTTTCCCAGCGTTTCTTCAAAATCGCTTATTTGATTTTTCCAAAATGTTATTTTAAATAAAACATTTATTTTTAGGTATCTTCCTAAAAAATCTGAATTGATAAAACTTTGCGAAATTTGAATAATAGATAATACAAAGATTATTACTAGTTGCGTAAATATTTGTATTTTAAAAAACATTTTGAATAATACCCAAGCCAGTGGATCTATTGTACTACTATATTTTAATTTTTAGCCTCCTGCGAGAGTTGAATTCGTAAAGAATATTAAAATGTACAAGCATTAATAGCCATACAGTTACCAGTATATTCATGAGTCATTATGATTAGTATTACTTTATATGTTATGTTTAAGTGTAAATTACGAATAGAGAATTAAGAATCCAATTTATTTAATTGCTCAAACACTTGAGGGAATCCATTTAAATTCTTGCAAATATTTAAAGATGTTTGTTCTATTAAAATCTATTTGTACGATATATGTATACTAGTAGGTACATACATATATCCTGGTACAAGTATCCTGGTATTTGTATATCCCAATTTTGAAGGCCACACATTCAATATATCTAACAACCCTTTTATTAATCTTAAGATTATTAATTCATAATTCATATTCATTCTCATTATCACTATTTTATATGTATGTTTGTATTCCTAATAATAGGTAAAAATAGTAAGTAAATATTTTAAACTCGAAAGTTGACATTTTGTAATCAAATTGTACTTTAAAATAATGATATTTGATGATTCTAAATATATCGAATCATCGATCCTACATATTTAGTACTTTGTATAATAATTAATACAAAAACACAAAACATTAAACTAATCCACAATAAAAATATAATTTGTAAAATATTAAATTTTATTTTGAACTTGCAAAACGGATAAAATATGTAGATATATAGACAATGTACGAGATATGGAATTAAAGTACAATACAATGTGCTACTACAACGAATGATATCTTTAAGAATTGTTTGGGATTTTTTTGGATAAAATGTTATTCTTTAAATCAGAGAGCAAAATTCATTGCTCTCTCCCCTCTAACCCCTCAATCACTTGTATCTGTAATTTTAAAACTCGTTTTTCTTCACAACAGCTCATTAGAGTACAAGTTACGATCACAATGATCCAGCCGACAGACAGATCTTCCAGATTTCTCTCAATTTGTATATATCCTTAAGCATCTGCCTCTTACAATTTGCATATGAACCTCTCTTCACGTACTCGACTAATCGACATCTCAAATGGATAGCAAGTTTAACTCTAATCTGATTTTTTTTCCAGTTCTTTGCGGGGCAAAGCCCGAGACCTTGGGGCCAGCCGGTTTTTTTTTGCAAAAAGGGTTAAAGGATTCAGTTCAACTCACTTTCGGCAGTTGATCTCGGGAGTTCTTTGCAGCAACAAGTCATTGCACTGCCAAATCTGAGGGGTATTAACCAAATATAAAATGAGGAGATTTTCGGTGAGAATTTTTTAAAATTATTTCAAAATCTCATGAATTCTTTACTAAAAGTCTAAAATTTTACTAATTTTTTTCTGAAAATTATATAAAAATTTCCAGATTTTTGCCCTGTTTTTCTTGGGGATTTGCAATGCCAATATGATGGCAGGTTGGGATTCCCAAGAGGATTATTATAATGAAGTCGGATCTCAGGAGGCGAACGAGATGGTCCCCGTTCCAGTCCAGCTCTATACGATGGTTCCAAGACGCTATGCCTATCAACCATATTCCATGTTTGTACGACAGCCAAGCTTCAATTACCCCCAAGAAGATCGATATCATCAGCAAATTCGACAAAAAATTCGGCCGACATCAACACGCCGTCCGATTGTTTCCGGAAACCGACATCAAAGGGTATTTTTCGGGGGTTGGGGTTGGAATCTTGATCATCATGATAACCACCATCATAATCATGGCTGGGGAGGATGGCAAGGATGGTCAGGATTTCCAGGAAACGGAGGAGGATTCGGAGGATTCTCTTTTGGTCCACATGGGCATGGTCAATTTCTAGGTTATGGATGGAAAGGATTTGGAGGATATTCAAAGAAATTTGGGGGATGGGGAGGTTGGGGAAGGGGATGGTAAATTATTTATTATTTGAAGAATCACAGTACACTTATATATCTACCATTGGAATCAGAAATATTTATTAAAAAATAAAATATCAGATTTGTATTTATTAGTATATATTTATTGTATTAAATATTCATTGCAATTGCCTAAAAAAGTAATAAAATTCAATAAAATTTAGCAATTTTAAAATTTATTTTTACAATTTTTTAAAAACTAAACAGTCTCTATTTGATTTATATTCAAAAGCTCATCAATTTCATCTTGGATGAATCCAGATAGCTCCCGAATTGAATCCTCGGATGGGAATCCCCCGTGAATGAAGAAATCAATACCCTGAGTATTGCTTATCGAATTGATCATGATTGCTATTTTTTTTTAAAAGTAATAAATTTTAATCAAAATTCTAAACTAAAAAAATAGTTATATCCTTATAAACTTACGCATTGCTACCCTATAAAAGGTGTAAAGCATGGGATAAAACGCAGTAAATTTAAATTCTTGTCCACGCCAAAAGATCTTTTCTTTTGGCCCTGGGATTCCAGAATAAAATACAAGAAATGGACTTTCTTTCAGCATCAATTTATTGTATATTCGGACACGGGACGTTGGAAGGTTCATAAAGATAGTTGTGGTAAGGAAATGAATTAAGTCGGAATAGTAGGAATTTTTAATTTTTTCCCAGGATTGAAATATTAATTGAAGACGCTCTCCCGCGTTGGGATTACATATTGGAGTTGGTAAATATGTCCCATATACATGATTACGAAGCTTATCAATTGGATGTCCAGGTCGCGGAATGGTAAATCCTATTGTTGGATTTCCAGTAAATTTCAGGTCATGTTTTAATTGATATCGGCGTAGTCCGCCTGAGATTCCAGCCAAAACTACGCTTGATACATTTACATTATTGGCATTGGCCGCTTTGCGTAGTTTATCAAAAGGGATATGTAATATTTGACCTCGCAAATCTTGGATAGTTTCATTTTTTTGAAATTCCTCTGATGAAATATTTCTCTTCCACTCTTGGCTACTTTTTAATGATAATATTATATTCTCAGCAGAAATGTAAAATGCCGTCCAGATTTTTATTGGGATTTTGAAGAGTTTTTGACTAAATTTTTTTGGGACTGATATCTTTTCATTGTTCACCGATTTGCCATTGAGGAGATTCATAAACAAATGTGTAGTAGAAATTCTAAAAAATAATAGCATGAATTTTCGGTTTTTTATGTATTTTTTATGAATTAAAAATAGTACTGGTATAATTATACCCGTCAAAGTAGGAATGATGCTGTTTTAGGAATAAAAGCGTCTTTTGAGTTTCGGCGTTGAATAAAGTATAAATAATCCAATAGGGTTTATCAGGTACGAAACCTTCAATCGAAATTTCTTTCCGAATCCGATTTACTTCCTCCGAATTATTTCCTGTAAAATATATAAAATTTTTAATCAATAATTAAATTTGATAAAAAATTCATTTAAAATTATTTACCTGTATTGGACAGCCCTGATTTAATCCAGCGCTTGATATGTTCTTCCACCTTGAAATCCTTATCATCCTTGAAAAATAAATGCCCCATCCACGACACAATATTCTGTTTGAGTTCCGGATATACAAACTCATCTTTTTCATTTTTACGCTCCAAAATTCTATCACTAAAATCTTTCCGAAATTGATCCAGTTCAAACTCACCCTCAATTTCCATTTCGTAAACAACGGTCGCATATTTCGGATCCTTGTGATGGCTGGTATAAATCATTGCTGTGAGATTTAACATTTTACCAAGTTCTTTCGGCGCTAGACAAAATATACACTTTCGATAAATTATGTACGGAGTGCACAAAATGATAATTAATAAAGATGCGATCGGCAGAAGAAATATTGCAATTAAACAAATACAAAATACACGGAAATATTTTCGAAGAGGCTTTAAAATTTCCAACATTTTGCTGAATGGAATTATATTCTTTTTCTTTAAATATTATTATTTTAAGAATTTTTGTTTATTTTAATAAAAGAGCCAAAGTGGTACTACTAAAAATAACTAGTAAGCCGAAAGTTATAGTGAAACCAAAATGTAATATTAAATTTTCTACTAATATTGTCGTATTATTAGAATACCTCTACGTAGTGCACTGATATAAATATCTCATAATACTACGATGTAACATATATCTAATTTTATTGATTGGATTTGCATCACAAACTTGATTTTAACAAAAGGGTATATCGCCCTATACAAAGTGCAATGTTACAAATTTCGTGATATATTTAAAATTTCAGAGTCCAAATGAACATATGAGTGCCGATAACCGGTTGTGAACAATAAAAGAGTCTTAAGGGGTGTCCTCATGTGCATTCCTAGCATTGCTATCAATTACGATTATGTTAAATGTAAGGCAATGAAAAAAATGACCCCTAATTCTTTTCCGCGTCTTTCATAAACTTTCACTTGCAATGTATGTAAATTTAGTGACTTGTTGCATTTTGTGACAAGTTAAGACAAATGGCATGATAATTAGATTTGTTCAATTAAGTTCAATGTTTAATTTCTTATGCATTTAATTTTAGAATCATCTTCTAAATATTCTATAATTTAAATTTGCCTTTGAATACAAATTTTATATTGATAGAACTAATACGCACTTGATGGAGGTTGGTCTCAAGAGGGAGCTTAAACTCTCAGATATTTTAGCATTCATTTCTTCTCATTCTACTGTATTAAATTTGCAACATTTCTCAATATAATTCTCTTTGTCATTTCAAATATTATACTTTTGCACTTTATACCGCTTTAAAATAACAAAATTGTTAACAAAAATGCATAAAACTATTAGTTATCTCATATCTCATAGATATTTTAATAAAAGCTAAAAACTTTGTAATGGAATAAAATCTCTATTTGAAATTTATAATATATTTTCCGATTCTTTGATAATTTAAATTTACTGAATTTTACGATAATTTCAATTTTCGACGAATCGAATGTAAAAATATAATTTACAACAAATTTTTATCGTCAATAAACCTCACACCCCGCAGATGGCGAATAATCTTCATATTACAGGCAGTAGGGGGATTTTGCTTTCCGCTAGAGGGCAGTGAGGAATGAAGGAATTTAAAGTTTAAATGTAAAATCATTAGAGTACTGTTAAAATTGTGAATTTTTTTGTTTGATATGTTTATCAAGTTAATGCTCAAGAGGGCGTTCCAGCAAATCTCTTTTTACGCCCTCTAGCGCTAATTTTAACATAATTTTGAAATACATATAATAATGTATGTATTTGGAAAAAGATTTATTTTTATCGATCTTCCAATCGATCAAAACTCAATTGATATAATTAATTACCTACCATCGTAGATATTTACAATTAATTCTTCAATAATGAACATGTATAATTGCCGCCTATATGAAACTAGAGCCAATGCAATATTGCAAATCTCGTTATATCGCTTTACGAACATTGTACAATACTGTTATATGCATTGAAATAGATACTTCAGGCCTCCTTGAAGCATCTAATGAGGCAATGACAATGTAGCAAACTGGTTTTTGACAATTCTAATTAAGGGATGTCAACATGTTTATCAAACTACAATCAACCTACACGAAATTGATATCTTATACCTAATTGAGGAAAAGTAAGTCACGAGGGAAATGCCCCCTAGTTCTTTTCCTTATATTGCATAATATGGACCTTGCATTAATTTTGGGACAAGTTAAGGTAAATGTCACCAATTATTCTGTAGTACAAAAATATAATCTCAAAACAAGTAGGTACATTGACATTTAATTTTAATTAGAAATTGATGAACTAATTTCTTCAAAGTTTATCATTATTTCTACGCGCGATCCTTTGCAAATTCTCATTTTTAAGTAGGAAAAGTTAGAATTTTAATAATTCCGATTTAAATCTTCAGTATTTTATATTTTATTTAATTAAATCTTGACTTTGAATAATATATGATACAAAATGATATAATATTTACAGAACAAAATTAATGAATTTAAACAATCTCTTCCTTACTAATATTAATAAGCTCGTCAACCTCAGCATCAATATAACTAGATAATTCCCGGATTGAATCTTCTGATGGAAATCCTCCGTGGATGAAGAAATCAATCCCTTCCCTATTGCTCATCGAATGAATTAGGATAGCTGTATTTTAAAATATAATTTAAAACATGTCAATAATTACTTTTTTAAAAAATCTTACGAATCCCCAATGAATATGTGTAGAGCATAGGATAGAATGCAACAAATTTAAACTCTTTTCCTCGCCAAAATAATTTCTCTTTTGGACATGCGAGTCCAGAATAAAATACGAGGAATGGGTTTGTCATCATCCTTTTGTGGTAATGCTGAATTCGGCTCAATGGTAAGTTCATAAATAATAAAATGTATATGAACCATATAAAATCCGAATAATAAGAATTTTTAATTTTTTCCCAAGATTGATAAATCAATTGAAGTCGTTCTCCAGGGTCAGGATTGCACATTTGAGTTGGTAAATATGTCCCATACACATGATTACGAAGCTTGTCAATTGGATGATTACATCTTGGCGTTGCGAGCCCTAAAATCGGATTTCCATCAAATTTCAAATCATTTTTCAAAAGATATCGCCGGATCCCTCCTGAAATCCCCGCAAATACGACACTTGATACATTTACTTGATTCATATTTGATGCTTGACGTAAATTGGCAAAAGGGATATGCAATATTTGGGATCGCATATCTTCCACTCGTTCAGTTTTGAAAAACTTTCGCGAAGATATAGGCTTTTTCCATTCATGATGACTTTTCCAGGAGTAGATCAAATTCTCAGCGGAAATGTAAAATGCTCGCCAAATTTTTAAAATGACTTTTGCGGATTCCAGGATTTTTTTCAAAATAGTTTTTGAAATCTTTTCATTTGTCTTCGGCATCGATTTGAGTTCAGGAAATTTGCAGTTGAGGAAATTCATAAATAAATATACGTTTGAAACTCTAAAATTAAAATATTATAAAAATATTTCTACAATTTTTTTTAAAATAACAATTAATAAAATTATTTATAGGAAAATACCCGTCAAAATAGGAATGATGCTGTTTTAGGAATAAAAGCGTCTTTTGAGATTCGGCGTTAAATAAAGTATAGATTATCCAATAGGGTTTATCAGGTACGAAAACTTCAAGTGAAATTTCTTTCCGAATCCGATTTACTTCCTCCGAATTATTTCCTAAAAAAATTATAAATCAATCTTCTTTGACAAAATTTATCCAAAACTACTACTTACCTGTATTGGTCAATCCTAATTTAACCCAGGGCTTGATATGTTCTTCCACCTTGAATCCTTCGTAATTCTTGAAAAATAAATGCCCTTTCCACAGTACAATATTCTGCTTAAATTCTGGATATACAAAATCCCCTTTCGCATTTTTCTTTTCCAGAATCCTTTCACTAAAATCCTCCCGGAATTGATCCAACTCAATTTCACCTTCAATTTCCATTTCGTAAACCACTGCTGAATATTTTGGGTCCTTATGAAATCCCGGATATGCCATTCCTGATAGATTTATAATTTTGGCAAGTTCAGGCTTCAAAATGGGTGCGAGATAGGCTAGAGACTTTCGGTAAATTATATGAGGGAACATGATTAAAAATATTAGAAATGAAATAGGAAGTAGCAAAATGGCAAGGATGCAAATGCAAAATACACGGAAGAAATTACGAAGAGGCTTTAAAATTTCCAACATTTTGAATGTGGATTTTTTGAAAAATTTATATAAAGGGATTTCTTTAAAAAAAAGATTATCTTTTAATGAGATACATTTCAGCAAAAATGTCAAAGCACAACTGAAGATATTTGATTGTAATATTGCCCCTATGTAAGGCTCTCAAATATTTTTGCTCCCAGTCCCTTTGGAAGAATTGAACGCAATGCACTTGCTTTGTAATGTGCCTACTCTAGAATAAGTACTATATATATAGAGTAGTGAATCTGATACTTTGTATTTGCAATTGGCATAGGACATTTGCAACTTATTCGCTTCAAATTCCTTACGGCTCGGCAATCCATCTCAAAGCTGGCAAGGACTTGATGAAAGTTACCTATCACTTTTTTTCATTCTAGATTTTACAAGAGTCGGCGAATAGCCATCTGCACGAGCTAATTAGTATTCAATTGCAAATATCGATATTTACTTTTTATCACTGCACCGGACCTTTATGGCATGCATACTATTATAGTATAACGCCGTTAACAATGGGTCAAACCGGTTGTCATCAAATGATTTAACATATGTCCACAGCTTTGGAAGCATCTCAATAAGTGTGTCTACTGATAGTATGCCGAAGAAATGTGATACACAAAAGGAATACAAAGGATCCCTTTAGTTTAAATGCACCTTTTAATTCTTTTCCGCAATTGACAAAACGTGTACCTTATCAGAGTGATTTACAGAGTTACTAATGTAGAGTGAAATACGATAATTGTAGAGATTTGTGCATCTTCTAACAATTCCAAATTTGCGATATTACAGATATATTCTTGTAATATAATACAAAATTTATCCTCTTTGAATCCTAAGAGCATTTTCTCGCTGATTTTTATTAGGATTGCTTGATATTTGGTTTAAATTTTAAAAATACCAAATATATCCTACATACTAGTGAATTAATACCGGTATTTATACCGCAGAAAAATACCGTTATTTTTTCCGGTATCGGTATTACCGATACCGGTATTCTCAAAATTTAAACATCGG
>JAAZTK010003008.1:0-10060 GCA_036507255.1 Megalothorax incertus | reverse complement strand
GAACCACAAAATATCACCGTTAGTGGATTCTCCAGTGGTGGGACAATGGCGAGTCAACTTCATGTTTCACATTCTTCAACATTTACTGGCGTTGGAATGCTATCTTGCGGTTTGAAATTTTTGAAATCTTATTTGAATTATTCCTTAATTAAATAATTTTATATAGTTTATTACCGATGCGGACAAGGACGAGGTGCTTTTTATTATTCCAATCAATGTCAAAAGGGAAATGTTCCAGTATCAACATGCATATCTGATGCGAAAAACTATGCTAATCAAGGAAAGATTGATCCCCTATCAAATTTAATGAATCAAAAGGTATATGTTTGGGTTGGGACTGAAGATGAATTTGTTAAACCAGAGGTCAGGGCACGTGCCGTTGATTTCTACAAACATTTTGTGATAGAATCAAATATCCATGTGAAGTTTCAAAATGCATCGCATGAATTCCCTACGGATCGATTTGGGCCACAATGTCCCAAATCGGAAAACTTTATCGGAAATTGTAATTATTTAGGAAGTTATGAAACGCTCAAATTCCTTTTAGGAGAGAATCGAATTTCATATCCAAATTTTGGTATACTTTTATTAAAATTAGAAATTTCATAAATATTTAAATGAAATTAGCCGCAAAAATTGAACCACTGCAAACTTTTGATCAAACGGAATTCACTTCGGGCCAGGATGCCAAATCAGTTGGGATTGATGCCACTGGACTTTTATATATTCCATCAGGATGCAAAGATTCGGCTAATAAATGCTTATTGCATTTTCATTTACACGGATGCGCGTTTGGCAGGCAAATAATTGCATAAAATATGTACAAATTAATACAAAATATTTATTTTGGCAATTTTGTAGATCAGACAAAATTGAGGAATTTTTGCGAATGACAGGCTTTATCGAGACTGTAAAATATTTTATTTAATTTCAAATATTTGAATTTAAATATTTCCTAAAAAGGCGGAACAAAATAATATTGTTACTGTTTTTCCGAGAGCGACTTCTGTACCCTGGAAGAATCCGAATGGTTGTTGGGATATGTGGGGATTTAATTCGGCAGATTATGGTTAATACGATAAATTTTGAATTTTTTCAAATAATTTTCAATTATTTAATTTTGAATTTATTTTTCAGCAAATAAAAATGGGGTTCAGATCCAATTTTTCAAAAATATGGCGGATCGAATTCTTGGAAAGTTTTGATTTAATTTCAAAATTCAAATTGATATGTTAATTTACGATATTATTACCTACTAATACAATAAAATGTCAAAAATTAATAAATATTATTAAAATAATTTAATAGGCCAATGTGCTTGCATTACAATAGAAATTAAGAATGGGGCCAATATTATAAAAAATATTATTCTTTATAGTTTTCTAACATCAATAGTAATTTATCATAAACATATTCTTTTACATTTAAGCCCCAAAGGAAATCTGTATGTTGCATATGTTCCAATTCCTCGTGTGATTTTAGTGAACCTCCTTCTTTAAGTTTATCTGCAAGAGTTTTTACATCTTTTGGAGATGATAAATCATCCAGTGCCCCGGAATACATATGGATCGGGACTTTTACTTTAGAAAGGTCGAACTCGCTTGGCTAAAAAAAATTTAGGGAGATTAGAATTTAATATTTTAAAAAATATCCTACTTTTATGATTTCATCTCTTCTTTCTTCAGTTGTCACTTTAGACGGGCTAAAATACATTCTGGGATCATATTCTTGAAAACGCTTAACTTTAACCAATTGTGAAAAATGAAGGATTCCTAAATATATTTCAAATTAATACAAAATATGCATCTAATTAACATTTTTTATGTCGTACCTTTCAAACTTGTTCGATCAATATGTGAAACTATTGATGGGAAATTTGAGCAATCGGTTTCACATGGATTAAAGCTATCAATTAAATAATTTGAGTCACCAACTTGCATTAGGAGTTTAAATATTATCATACCCGTAAACCAGGAAATGTACATTAGCGCACATAAATTTGTTGGGCTATAAAATGAATTTAATCAGTTTGAATTAAATTTAAATATTTTCAAATATTTTACCGTTCCCAGACCACAAAATAAATGATTATTTTCAGAAATTCCGGTTAATTTAAGAGGATCCGAATGGCTAGATGCATCAATTGGCATGTCTTTATTTAAAATCAACTGCAAAATAGAAGTTAATTTAAATGTTCATATTGAATATGTTTTAATTCTAAATTACATTTAATTCTGGACCAAATTCAGACGGTTGCTTGATTAATAAACTGTTTGTATTCCCCATAAATGCAAGTGGGGCTGGGTTGAATCAAAATATTAGTAGTTTATTAAATTGAAAATAGTATGGTAAATTTTATACAAGTACATACCCAAAAGGAAAGCTGATCTGAATCTATCGTTCATTTCAACATTTTGAGCGAGGGCTACCTTTAATTGGAATTTTAATTAATTTGAGGAAATTTTGAATATTGAAATAAATTTTACAAATAGTTGTGTCGCGCCTTGATCAAAAGCTATGTAATGCAGTTTCTCCATTTGAGTTTTCTTGAGAATGTATTTAGATATCGAGTCCAAATCAAGCGCCATATTTTGCCAGCTATTTTTTTATATATTTCATATTTCATACATTTATAATTTTTTAAAATATATTTTACCTAAATGACCAAAATGATTCCTGTTCAACTGTTTTATTCCGATGCTTTGAAGAATATGTATTTCCTCTATTATTACCTACAAATAATTCAATGATATTAAAGAAGACAACTCTAAAGGATTTTAATAATTTATAAATTACCGAGCCACACCTGTGGAATTTGAATATCAAATTGATTAATGAAAATTAATTGGAAATTTTGCGATATAAAATACTATTTACATCATATTTGAGATCCGAACACAAATAAGGCAATACGTGTTTGCGATCTTTATGCAATAACCTGAAATACGTGAATATAAAATATATTGAATATAAATATATAAATATATTTTTTTGAAATATAAAATATTTAGTTCTAATACAATATTAATAATCATAATATTACCAATCATGAGAAGATCCCTAAAATATATATTGATAATTAAATATTTTAATAATTAATTATGTTTTAACATAACTTATTAGTATGTTCTTAATAAGCTAATAAACACTTGCCATGATTCCATGCATAAATAAAATGGGGATATTTGATGCCAAATTTATTTTATTTTCTGATGGAATTCTAAACACCGTTAACACGTAGCCATCCGAAGTTACTACTTAAAAGATAAACATTTAAGTTATCTAGATAATAAATATTTTAAATATTATTTCAACCTGATTCATGGGTCTCAACGGTATATCCAGCCTGTTGTATGATCTCATCCTACAATATAGTATATTGATAGAAAATATGTCTTAAAAATTTCAAAAAAATAATATTAAAGATTACCGTCCGAAGATTTGAATCACGATTTTGAACTGGAGCAAAAATCCCCAATATTTCGTTCAAACTCAGACCCTAAATTATTAAACCAACAAATATATTTAAAATATTTTATATTCCAAATTCATATCCAAACCAAATTGGCACAAGAATTTTCATTTTCAACTGGGCATTTTTCGGGCAATATTTTATCAAATAGCGGAATATTTAGCTCTGGGAGTACATTTCGCACATATCGCAATTTTAATTTTGCAGGATCGATTGTTTCAAAAGATTTTGAATCAAATTCTTGCAATTTTGGAATTAATTTGTCCCAAATCTTTTCTTTTACACTCATTCCGAGGATCGGATCAAAATGATAATAATCTGCAATTTGATGGAAATCAACCAATGATCCCGTTGAAGCTAAAACCATCTTCAACGCCAACATGTCCTACAAATTTTATATCGATGATTTAGAAATATATTTTTTTAAATAATTGCTATATTTTATTATTGTATCAAACCTTTGGATTTGAAGCTTCATCAATTCCGGATGTATAAAGAGCAACATTTGTACTAACTTTTGAAAGATCATATTGCGGGGGTCCTTCAATCACTTTTATATGACCCTCCTGTGCTGGTGGATTTGATTCTATTGATCTTTTTGATTTCTTGCTATGATGAAATGCTTTCTTATCAAATGGTGCATATCTTCTTGTTTGGTAATTTTGTACAAACTTTTAAAATTTCATGGATTTAAATATTTTATATTAAAATTAAAATTTGAATTAGGTATATTAGTAAGTACATGATAAAATGTATTTATCCCCATTTGATCTGTAGAGGCCAGGTATAGTGGGAGCTTTTTCTGTAATATTTATTGTATTTTGTTTATAAATATTACGCAGAATTAAAAAATTGAATTTACGCAATTTGTCTCGCATTGATTTATTCCTATATGGCATTAAAAATAATATTTATTTTTTTAAATTTAAATTAGAATTATATTTATATCACCAGCATGGGCATAGAAGAATTTGGAACATGCTTTTAAAGTTTTTTTATCCGCAGCAGAATGACATTTCACTTCACCCGTGGGCATATGTGTGGATTCGTCAATTCTCAAGACTGGCTAAAATTTTAGATACAATAATTTAAAAACTTTGCATTTAAATATATATTTTTGCTGTTTTTTGCTACAATATATTGCAGTACCTTAATCATATTTTCATAAACATTGAGTTCGTCATATCTTGTGAATGCATGATGTGTAACTCCTCGTAAATAAACAAGGGGTGATAAAATTCCAACAAATTTAACTATGTTATTGTAGCGTGGTCTTTCTGGATTTTTTATATTACATAAAATAAAATAAAATATTAATAATTTAATAACAATTTTTAAATACCTGAAAGGGTAACCAAAATTGACCCCCCATTTTGACACAATGATATATAAGACAATTGTTTTCTTTTAGTTTTAGCCAGAATATAATCAATCATTGCCTTAAAAATAAAATATGCATTATAATTTATAATATATAATTATGTAGTTTTAATATTTTTGAACCTACGGGAATATCAACTGGAATGAGGTTACAATTAATAAAATAATCCTGGAAAGTGTCAAATTTACTATATTCGCAAACTAACCTACTGCAATTTCATGCCAAGAAAAATCCCAAAAAGCTGGATCCTTGGTTGAATATTTTTTATGCTTCATTGAATCAGATGTCCCTCGATTATTTCCTTTTTATTTTAAAAAAATATCAAATACATTAGCTATAAATCCTATGTTAACTTATAGTATAATTTCACATACCGAGCCAGCAATCAAATCCTATTTTGTAATTTGATTTTTAAAATTTATAAATATAAATTAGACATTCTAATTAATATTATTGTACCCAAATCCGTTAATGTAAGAGGAAGAATATTTTTTCTCGTATTTAAAAACCAATGTTTTGATGACACTAATAAAATATTCCAACTCCATAATATTATATTACGTATTTAGCAGTAAAATAAATCTTACTGCACATTCCATGTAGGAAGAGGACGGGATCCTTTGAAGAGTTTCCTTTAAGTTTTACCTGAGGATTTGGAAGTATTCTAAAATTGAATTTGGAATAAATATTTTATTAATATAAAATTTTAGGTTATATATTACCTTGTTAGTCCAAGATAATACCCATCTCTAGTAAGGACTTTATGCTCCATTGCACAATATCCATATTTATGAATATAATCGCTCTAAATTAACAAAATTTTATTTATTAATTTCTATTAATAAATAAATTCTTAACAATTTTACCGTTGATTTATTCCCTTCCTCGACTTTATAATTATCTATCATGTCATAAAGCTCTGGTGTTGTTTTACCCAAAAAGATACAAGCATCCTTGCTATTTTTACATGTATTTGGCTTTGTTATTTCCTTTCCGTTTGCACCAAAAATTAATAGTAGAATTAATATAAAAATCATTTGAATAAAAGAATTCTACAGATTTTAGTGAGCTTTTTTGAATGGAAAGTTTTAGGCTATTTAAAATTTGACATTGACGAATTTGCTACTTTCTCCAAAATGATTTATTTTTTAAACAATTACATTTTAAGGATAATTATTTATTTGAATCAATTGTGTTATTTTGATCGATCATAGGCAAGCCAATATAATTTTTTTATTCTTCAATTTTAAGACTACAAAATTCATTCAATGTGATTTCTTTTAAGAAATCGATATATTGAGGGATACGGATATAATATTGTACCTACATATATGAATAATGCGATTGATCATTTAACATTCAATTTGGAATATTACTACAATACAATATTAAAATTTACAACGTCAAAAACTTCTATATGTAATGATCCTTTTGAATTGTAGAAATTTTATTTAAAATTTTTTACCTTGGCCTTGGGTAAATGTATACAACTTTCTCTTAAAGTTAAATTTTTTCAAAATCTTATTTTTCTTATTTATCAAAAATTTATCAATTAAATTGTAATGGCATTAATGTGTATATCATATGCGTTTGTATGAATCTATTTAATTTTTAATTTAAATTATACAATTATTGTTTTTTGCTTGAATAGATAAAAATATATACGCCATTGGTCGAGATAAAAAAATACAAATTTTTCATATAGCCAAATTAATTTAATATATAAATTTTTCTAATGTTGCCTAAAAGTCTGGATCATCCAACGCTTTTTGAATGGTTTCCTGAACCATTCTCGTAAGCTGTGGGCAAAAATCCTTCAATTGATTGATAACTTTTTCTCTCAAATCCTCATTTGCATTCTTCAAATGCGTGCCCATATTTTCAGCCAATCGTTCCCTTTCATCTGCCGATAGTACTTCTGACCAAAAGATTGTAGCCTGTTCATAATTATCTTTTTCCCCAATATCCACCCTATATTTTATTGAAAATTTATTTGGGATATTTCCACAAATTAATAAAAACCTCACCTGCTAATTTCTCCACAAGCTTTATATGGACTCTCTTCTGCATCTTCATCAATTTCCAATTTACTAAAAGAATTCGGGAAATATGTGGGTTTTCCATTATGTTTCAAATTGACATGATAACTTTTTCTCTCAAATCCTCATTTGCATTCTTCAAATGCGTGCCCATATTTTCAGCCAATCGTTCCCTTTCATCTGCCGATAATACTTCTGACCAAAAGATGGTTGCCTGTTCATAATTATCTTTCTCACCAATATCGACCCTAAATTTTTTTAAAAATTTATTTGGTATTTTTCCACGAATTTTAAAAAACCTCACCTGCTAATTTCTCCACAAGCTTTATATGTGCTCTCTTCCGCATCTTCATCAATTTCCAATTTACTAAAAGAATTCGGGAAATATGTGGGTTTTCCATTATGTTTCAAATTGACATTTGCCATTCCTTCAAGATTGAAATGCCATAAAGTTTTATCTTTAACCACAGGGTTTCGATTTGGTGGTAGGAAATTATAATTTTTTCCCAATCGATAACGTTGAGCATCTTTATTGGCAAAAATTCGAGCCTGAAGTACACGGTCAATTGATGGCTCAATTCCTGGGAGAAGATTAGATGGAGAGAATGCAATTTGTTCCATTTCCGTAAAGAAATCCTAATATTTAAGAATTTTATATGAAAGTTTTATTTAAATTATAGTATTTTTACGTTGGGTGGTTTATCCAAAACAAATCTCCCAACTGGTTGGAGTGGGAATTTTGCATGTGGCCAAATTTTTGTAGGATCAAAAGCATCAAATCCTAGGCTAGATGCTTGTTCTGGTGTCATAATTTGAATTTCCAGATTCCAGCTTGGGTAATCTCCATCTTCAATTGCTAAATATAGATCTTTTAACGCATAATCGCCACTTTCCCCAGCTATAAAAGCTCCCCTTTTTCTATCCAAATTCTTTATCCCTTGATTAGATTTCATATGGAATTTGACATAATTTATTTCCCCTTCTCGGTTGACAAATTTGAATGCATTAACACCATATCCTATAAAATGATTTGAGGAATATTTAAAATTTAAAATGTGTTTCAAATTGTATTAGTACTACCATGCATATGTCTATATCCATCAGGGATACCTAATATTGTAGAAAAGATTAAATTTTGTTTGGGTTGAAATTAGGTATATTCTTGAAACTGACCCCTATCTGAGAAATACATGAGTAGAGCATGCATCGTTTCCTGTCGTAGATTTACAAAATCCCAAAACATATTGGCATCCTTCCAGGAAAAATATATTTGCACGATTATTATTTTTAAAATATCTAATTTTATATACCCTTAAATGAGTTTGAGGGTTCCTTCTTTGAGAATTCATTAAACTTGGAAAAAGAATTGGATCTCGGATGAAAAATACTGGCATGCTACTTCCGACCAAATCCCAAACGCCGCATTCCGTATAAAATTTGATCTGATCATCATCAAATATTTAATATTTTATTTTAATAAAAATTAAGTGACAATACAGCAAATCCTCTTGGGTCTCGAACTTTATAATATATATTTAACCATATATAAATATTATTCAAATTCTTTTAAAATTGCGAATATAAAAAATATTAAAATATACCAGTTTCAGAAGATTGATATTCTCCATTCATATTTGAAAATCGGACGCGAATTTTAACTCTTTTATCCACTTTATCAAATACGCATCTAATATTTATTAATATTTTAAAAATTCATATTTGTAAATTTTTATATTTTTACGCTTTAGTTAAATGGGGTATTTCATGGGTAACTTGAAAATATCCTGATGCTCCACCACCTTTGGAAAATACAACCCTTTCTGGAATTCGTCCGCTAAAAATTTAAAAGTTTAAATAATTTTTTGTCATATCTAAATTAATTCATTTACCGATCAAAATGCGCCATGTGATCAAGAAGGAATGGATCAATAATAATAGGACCTTGATCTCCAACTGTAATCGATGCATCCTAAAAAATAAAAATAATTTAGTAAATCATAATTACCTCTATATGTACTGATATATTGATATTTTGTGAAATATATTTAATTAATAATTACAAGACTTGGAAGCCGATTCCCCAATAAATTCGTATAAAATTTTGGCATGCAAGTATCCTGATTTTTAGCCCAACGCACAATTTGGAATCCGACATGGTCAGGGTAGTTTAATGCTCTGGCTAATTTTTTTGAGAAATGGAGGAAAATTATAAATATTTGAAAATTTTATTATTATTTTACCATTAATTATAGCACCTGCCAAAATTAAAATTTTCAGCATTTTGCAATATTGTACAATACAATATAGTGAGTTTACAATTAGAAAATATACAACATTATGGAGAATTCATTTGTTATTTAAAGTTTTATTTAATATAAAGAAATATTACTATTATAAAATATATTATGTACTTTTGTTTTAAATTTAAAAGTAGGTACTCTATTTTAATATTTTATTAAAATTTCAATTTATCGATATCTAAAATATTAAAATTTTTAGTGAACAATAAAAAAACCCATAAAACAATACACAATTAAAAGAATTCCATAGCTGGGAAGATTGTATTCTTATATTCCTTTTAAGAATACAATCTTCCCAGCTATATCGTATATAAAAACTTTCTAAAGTAAAATGAAAAGGCTATTTAAAAGATTTAAAAAATTTCAAAGATTTCAAAAATTTAAAAGTAATCAAAGATTTTAAAGATTTTAAAATATTTTAAAATATTTTAAAGATATTAAAGATTTTAAAATTATCAAATATTTGAAAAATTATAAATATTTTAACCAAAATGTCCAAAATGTTTTCCCAAATGTCCAAAATGCAAATGTCCAAATATAAAAGATTTTAAAGATTTCAAAGATTTCAAAGATTTCAAAGATTTCAAAGATTTCAAAGATTTAAAAGATTTCAAAGATTTCAAAGATTTTAAAGATTTTAAAGATTTCAAAGATTTCAAAGATTTCAAAGATTTCAAAGATTTAAAAGATTTAAAAGATTTAAAAGATTTAAAAGATTTAAAAGATTTCAAAGATTTCAAAGATTTCAAAGATTTAAAAGATTTAAAAGATTTAAAAGTTTTTATAGGTTTTAAAAATTTTTAAGATTTTAAAGATTTCAAAAATTTCAAAAATTTCAAAGATTTCAAAAATTTAAAAGATTTCTAAA
>JAAZTK010003007.1:0-10062 GCA_036507255.1 Megalothorax incertus | reverse complement strand
TTTAAGACAGGTTTAGCTCTTGTTCCGCCACGCCTCGGAAGATAATTAAGCAGTTGCTTCCTCCTTAAATGAATTCTAACTCGCGATTTGAATTATTTGACAGCAGGACATATTTAGGAAAGAGCTCGGGAGGGATTGGCAAATGTGTCTTAATACTCCAACTTCCAATCTGTAGGATTGGAATTTGAAGGATATAAAAAATACACGGGGGAAAACATGTGTATTGAAAAGTTCTGGCACGAGGCAAAATCATTTGGGAGATTAAAAATTCCATGAATAGGAAATGTCTATATTTTGTAGAATATCTCTCCATATGCAATCTGCAATTTAAAGATTAATGTTCTCAAATTCTTTTTAGGGATTTTTAATTAAATCCAATGAATTACTCTCCCCATAAATATAACACGGGCTAATTGATTCCATCCTGAATTCCCCCCATTTCTATCTACTCCTAATTACTTTTGGATGGGGGAATTATTATATAGCCGAAAAAGATGCTCTAGATTCTCATTTTTCTTCGGGTGAGTGCTTTTAATTACTTACTTAAAGGTTGCTCAAAATGGGCTCGCTTTGAGGGCTATAAGAATTCTTTTGGGTTAAAGTGGGATACAAAAAAGAATTACGAACTGTTAATTCTCATTTTGTGAGGGTAAATAAATGTAGATACATTGTACGGTGTACCCATTAAGGATCCATTAAAATAAAGATATAAATTAAGTTTTTTAAGTCTTTTTTTATTAATACACAACTTTCATTTAATAGGTAGGTATTATATGGGGTACAATATAAATTATAATACATTTGTTGTAATAAACAGTACTAGAGATAGTACTGATACAATATATCCAAAAAAATAACAAGAATATTTTAAGGAACAGTGCATAAAAATAGTCAACAATTACGATATTTAATTAGAATGTGTTTATGATAGGAGATAGTCGTGTTAGAATGTTTTGTGGTAATGTTTGGTTCCCGATAGGATTACTAATAAAAGAGATTGCAAATTAAAATTTTAAAGTGATTGAATTTACATAGAATAAATTCAATCCTTCAATATCTCATTTTGTTGAAAATAGAGTATATGAAAGTGCATGTAAGTGTGATTTGTGATTTTTGTTTGGAAAAAGAATTAAATTAGTTTGTAATATTTGGTACGATAATTCGACTAAAAAAGAATTACATTTCTGAGAATGAATAGTAATTCCAATATATTATTCTAGTAATAATAATGCGAAATTCATATTATGAATCTGTCTCAAAATCAAGGTATGTTGAGATTTGTAAGAGCAAGTTGAAGGTTTAAATTTAATTATCATACTATGATTTGGCTTTTTATGACGAACTCACTTTACTGACATCAACCATTCCATAAGATTCTTGCTTTTCTGTTGATTAATTAAAAAATAATTAAAACTCAAGTGCATTGTGGAATTATCTGTATAGCCTGTCAATTTTGAGGGCCATTCGAGAAATCCCCGTATGGTTAGGCCCTAATAATTTATTGAAATAGATTATTTATTGTACTGGCATTTACCATTGGCTTCTCCAGGCAAGATTGATCAGTTTCATAAAGCTTCAACTTGTCCAGGCCGAGGACTTGAAGTGTATGCCTCGCCTGTTGCATTACTTCCAATGTTGGATGCCTTGATCTTGTCAGAACCCAAACAGTTTCTACACAATAATCCCATTAAAAAATTTAGTATATCCGTAAATTCATCTTAATTAATTAATTGTAAAATTTCATACCTTCCTCTTGACCAAACACGTTTGTATTGCACATGTATTCAATGGAGAAATTGTCATAATCCGTAGCTAAAACCCTATATTGTTTCTTCATCCAGGGCATTGCTGCATAAATAATAATATATCAATAATCCCCAATTTATATAGGGTACTTATATCGTGATTTGAGCATAATTTTTATTCGAGTTGAGCTCTGAAATTCTCACTTTACCTGGTACGGCATAAACAAATAGAGATGGGTCATGTTGCGGGTTAGGGATTCCCACCGTTGAGAAAAATGTGTTTGGAGCATTAGTCCTAATGATGGAAATATGCGTTAATTGAGAAGTCTCAAGAAATCTTCAAGCTTCCAACTTACAATCGAGCGACATAATCCATCCGTAGTTTAATTTTGTTCACATTTGCAATATCCCTATAATAATACGAAGACCAGCACTTGCCGGGGAGTTCTGAGATTGTTGGTATAACCTCGGTATACCACCACATGTAGAGGGAAAAGATTGCAAATTATTAAATAAATTAAAAGAGAAATATAATTTTAAATACCTTCCGAGATATTTGTCAATTTGGAATCCAATTAGAGGTGGATATTTGCTACATTTATCGGCATACGCGACGGTAACCGCCGCCAAAAGGAAGAAGAGGAACTTGTAATCCATTGCAGTTGGATGTTGAAATCAAACTAACAAAGACTTCTTCCTTAAACCATCTCTTTTCAATTGAGAAATGCAGCATAATGCTCAAAAAACACCACAACTTTCACATTGACCTAAAGACGAACTAGGTTTTATGACCTCAAATATATATTCTTAAAACAAAGTACCTACTATAGGGGATTAGATCTGAATTTGCCTCAGACTCTCGTCTACAGAGAGAGGAAATAGGAATTTAAGGGGGAAATTCCGATCTGATCTTCTTAGATCTTGTCTAAAGATAAAGAAGATTTCATGCCATTAATAAACTGTAGCAAATTTAACTTTTCCCCATTGTTCTCTTTGAAGAGGGTGAAACTAGAGATTATATCCGCTTGCTCATCAGTCATCAGCTAACTTCATTTTTTAAACACGCATTTTTATAAGACAGGCAAGTTTTGATTTCGTGTCTAATCAGGGCCCTAATGCCTATATAGTAATCTTTTTCATTCTCTATTGATCCTAAAAGTTTAACAATGAAATTATTATGGTTTAATTAAGTAATTATTAGATTGGAATATGCAGTACATTCACTCCCCTTTATAAAATTTTTACCAGATTGAATGTTTGGGGTAAATAGACCAATAATGAAGCTTGAATCAAAAGTTCAACATTATGAATTTGCTCTTGTTAAATATCGCATACATGTAATTGTACAAATATAATAATTGCATGTAATTGCAAGGCGTAATTAACACGGAGAAAGATTCCTCCTAATTAGGCAATGGAATTGAGCCAAGAGTGAGTGCATGGGTTGGCTAGATATTTAGGATTTCACCCTATAACACTCTCACGGCATAATTCTTTGTACCTATTTTATCTTTTAATTTTTATCCATCTGTACAGGTGTTGAATAAAAGTGGTTAGTCTCGAGTTCAAGTATGGAATGCTTGGGGCTGACCGATCCTAATACTACTACAACTTTACAAGTAAATTACAATGAAAGTTGTTATTCTCTAGAGGGTTCTATGAAGTTGGTCAAGTCAAGTGAAAAGGAAGGTAATCCCTTGATCAATTCTGCACCTTTTCTTCTTTTAATAAAGTAGCAAGACTTAAGTATTAAAAAATACCTTTTAAAGAGATCTCTATTATAAAAAGTTAGGATTAGTTATAAATTAGTGGTTCAGTGAGAAAATGCTTGGCCATTCTCCACTCAACATCTTGTCTTGTCGTAGGATTAGAGCTTGAGGAGCTCTATTGTTTTTTTTCAATGTTAATGGCAAAGCCACACAGCTCTGTCAAGTTAACGAAGAAAGAGAAAGAGTAATTCATCCATGAATTTTAATGACATGACTCTACTTTGTCATCCATTTGTTTTTGTCTTAATCTTATCGGTAGATATCAGCATAAACAGGAAGGTATTTGCTTTCTCTTTCATTTTTTCCTTCTATATTTTGCAGTACATGTACAGGTGAAAAACATGACGAAAATATTTACTGGTAAACCGCAGGGCTGGCATTGAATATTAGATTAGTCCATGTACTAGTATACAGATTGAATTGCATTTTGAAAGCAGGATACGAAATTAATGTGGGAATTGGAATACAATATCAACCAATATATAATATTATAAAGTAGAGATATACACTATATTGAATATTTAAATTTTGCTTTATAGCTTTCTTTTGGGAGATTATAATCTTATAAAGTTGTAAATATGAGACACGCGTCATTTCAAATATGTTCAATGGGTTCAATATATTAGTGGAGCTTATAATATTTATCCTATGTTTGTAGTATATATTTTATAAAACTTTCCTATCTGTGTTCTATATAAAGTACAGATTCTTTACTACCAGAAAAAAGGTTTCATTAGGGAGGTAATTGCCATTTCTATTTATAAAACAACCTGATATTGATCTTACTATCAGATTTGTAGAGAACAGTAGCCCACTTTGATACATACTTAATTCATTGATAATATATTGAGGCTGAGAAATTGAGAATTTATTGTATTTGAATTTATGTACGATATATAATACGACTACTTTTATCATCTATCTAACCTAACTAATCGCAAAAACCGTTACCTACTTTGTATGCGGTAGTACCCTACGAGTAATTTACGATTCTCTCAACACTCCCTTAAAGGTATTAGGTTTAGAATCAAATTGCAATATTTATTGTAACTTTTTATTATAATCAAATATTTTTAGATTTTATTTTCAATTACTTTATGAAAATGATGGTATTTTGGTAATATATGCTAGTATTAGATATTTTATAGTATACACGACTATGTGCATTTTTAACAAGCTTAATCTATAGGATTAACATTTTTAATTACAGTAAACTATCGAATATATGACTATTGCGAGTATGGAAGATTAAAGAAAAATATTGATTTTTTAAAAAATTGAGCTATTAATATTAGTATTAATTTTACTTTATAGAGATCTCAGATCAATCTCTGAATTCTAATCCTGAGTTCAAACAAGCAAACAAGTAAACTAATATTAATACCTACCTAGTATTAGATAATTGGATATAATTTACTTACTTAAATTAAATTTTTACACGGGTCTGGTCTATTGTGCTATTATATCGTAATATTAGTACGATATTTTAATAAATAATGACAAGATCTATTATATTGTACGTATACATTAGATAAATTCATAAAGACATAAAGTGATTAAACTAAAGATTTTTTAAAGTTTATACTACCTAATCATTCAATAATATTAAACATTACTACACTTATTATTCATACTATCAAAACATAACGGTTTAGTAGTATGATTGTACATATTGTACCTACTCGTAGATATTGTAATTAGATATTGATCTTGAATATCGACCAAATCTAAAACTCTTTAGGCTACAAACTATGTTATTATATATTGTACTAAATGTTATTCAAGTCTTAAGAAGAGTATTTATAATTGAACAAATTATAGATAAACATAAATTGAGTTATTTACGATAATATCAATATCATAAATTATATAAATGCAAAACATACAATAAATTGACTATACATAAAAAATCCCTTGATTTTTTTCCATTCAACAAACAAGTCACTCGGACAAAACATACAATACGAGTAGATATTGAGAGTCTAACTATTGGGTACCTACCTACGAACAATAGCCAATCTAATTTACTTCTTCATCCTCCACATCCGTGTCCGAGGGTACTGGAACACACCAGGAATCATTAAAGAACACTTCCTTCACATCTCTGTTAAAGCAAAAAGATTTATTTATAAAAAAAATGCTCGTAATATTTAAAAAAAGTAAAACTTACTCTTACTCTTCTTGAGCTTGTACTTTTTCTCCACATTTCCCTCGTCTTTATCTTTCACAGAGCGAGATCGCTTTTTATTAATTCGCTTCTCAAACCTCCCAGAAGTTAATGGTTCTTCATCAATATGATCTGGATGGTATGGGTCCGATGCCGGATCCGTCTTTTCTGGAATAGGCTGCACTCGCTTACAGGGCTTCTGAAATTAAATCAAATGAAATTCCATATTTACAATATTGATATTTGATTTGAGCTATATGAAATAATATATTTTACGACTCACATTTCCAAGATTAAGAGCGGATGGAAGCGGCTTCTTCACCTTGTTATTCCCCTCAAGCTTCTTTTGAAGGTTTGGATCCGTTTCTGCTGGATCAGGGGACCCTCCTGCAAATTCCAATATTTCTGCGATCATTCCATCTTCATGCCTCCTCCTCCGCAACTCCAGAATCAACTCCTCGTATAGAATTGTAGCTAATGGAAGGAAATTGAGAATTAATAAAATTTTAGGCATATATTCCAAACTCACCATTCTCATAAATCTCACTCTCAGTTACTTCAAAACCCCTTTTTCGGAATACATATTTGATCAATTGGTGAAAGTACTCAAAGTCAGGAACCCTGAATCCCTCAAGTCCATTTTCAGCGATCTGTGAAGCTGATCTGTCCAGATGAGCGTTAAGGTCATCTTCGATGAGTTTGAACTGGGGATGTATAACTACAAAAGTTCGAAAAAAGAATAAGGATTACAAATTATATTCAAATTCTATATTTAAAGTTCAATGGGGTTTTACCATTTGAAATCTGATAAGGTCGGGTAATGGCCAAAGGTTCCAAATGAGTTGACTCCCCATATAAAGTACACAAGAATTCGTAGGTTTGGTATGCAGCCCGCAATCTTGAATTAAAACATAAATATTTAAATATAAATATTTTTACGTAATCCTGAATCATTTTTTATACACTTACTCATTCGCTATGCGGATAAACACCTGTTGTGAACCGGGTTCTTCGTTGAGTACCCGAACTCGGGCATCAACCAACCTCATCTCAATTTCCTAAAGGAGACAAGAAAAAAATCATTAAATATTTGTAATTTTTTACATTATTTGCAAATCACCTGTAATTTCTCCACATATGCTGTAATTTCTTTCTGATCATCTCTTGGAGGGATGTCATAGGCATCCGCCGAGTGCACAGTGTCAAGATCAGGGCTATTTGGAGGCTCCCTTCCACACTCCACAGGCACTTCACCCTTGTCAGTTTTCTTATAGCTTTCCCCGGATGAATCTTCTTTCCATGATACTCCTCCTCGGACATTGCTAATGACAATTGGTAGGGCTTCCTCCTCCTCTCCTTCTTTTTGAGGTTCTTGGCGTTCCTTCTCAATAGCTTGTTTGGAGTCTCGATAAAAATTGGGGCAGTGTGCCTCAAAATCAAAAGGAATTGGATCCTCCTCCTCAAGTGAGTTGACCTCATCAGAAAGTGACAAATTCGCAGACCCCTCTGAAACTTGATCTTGTTCCGTCCCATCATTTTGAAGGGAGAGAGATAGTGTGATCCCTTGCTCTTCCAGGCGAGTTTCATACAGTTCCTCCTCATAATCAAGCTCTTGAGATCCGAGGAGCCGATCACTTTCCGTATCTGGAACAGGTGACGGACCAAGAATAGGGATATTTGCCAATGATATTTGAGTTTCAGGAAGATTAGACTCATCCTCTGGGGATTCAAAATAATTGTCCAATTCTTCCTTGATATTGCATTGATTCTCCTATATTGGAACGAGTGTATAAAAGGTTAATTAAATATTTAGAGCTATTCATGTCATTTTATCGTACCTCCTCCCTAATAATTTCAAACATATTCATCGCATTCCTCGAGTTTGATCCCAAGGGGTCATCGGGTCCTCTTATCGGGGAAGGCGGTGGTGTGAGGCTTTCATGGATTGAATTTGAGTCATCCTCAAAGATTTTCTTGAGAATCTTTGACACCATCTTCTTATCAAGGCCCATCTGTGGTAAAGATTTGAAATAAGCTCATGCCTACATCTTGTATTACATATTTTTAGCATCAATGCCTAGCATGCGCCCTATACGAGTACACTGTACACTTACCAGTTACCTTTACCTTAAGAATTACTTGGAATATTGTAGTTATTAGTATTACTACCTACCATATTTAATATGACTTACCTGAGACATACACATTTCAAATATCTTCTAGTTATTATACAATATAATGCTACATAAATGCTTTCCAAATGAACTGCAAATTACTACATACGAGTACGATACATTACTATTACCTATAAATCATAATATGCATTTATCTAACGATCAGTAATACAGATTGACATCTTTTCCGGAATCAAACGGATATGTACAATATAATAGTTTACAATATGATATACCTAGCTATCGTATAAAGTTAATGACAAACACATTGATTCCTAAAAAGAAATTCACTAACATTCTCTAACTAAATTAATCCATAAATTCATCCATAAAAATATATTCATCCATCATTTCTAATACTATCTACTATTATACATATTATACCTTATAAAGTTTTTAAAAGATTTAGATAAAGCATTAGAGCATGCATATAAAATTAATTTGTAATTGATAATTCTAGTATTTTATTTCGACTTGAATTGTGATTTAAAAGATTTCACAATGAGTACCTATTATACAGAAAAAAGAAAGAGAAGCAATAAATTTTTGTCCTTTAAACTTGAGATTGAGGGTCTTATTTATTTCAGAAACAAACTGTTTGGGGTTTTTTTGGGTTAAATGAACATGGTCTGATCAAAAACCGAGACCCTTGGGTTTAAGGCCTCAAAATCTATGATATTAAAAAAAGAAAGAAAGAAAAAGAAAAGAAAAAAAAGGAAGAAAAAATACCGTTTGTGTGACAGTATGTGTATTAAGTGGAGTCCAACGGTTAATGTGGACACTTAAGCATGCAGAAATATTAATAGTCTTGTATTTTAAATTTTAATTAAAATACAGACCAAATTAAAAATTCCTAATTAAAATCCAATAATTTTAGTTCTATGTACTGAGGATGAGCCTATCTTTCCACTTGTACAATAGATCTACAAAACGTTTAAGATAATTCAGCAGGCGAAATGCATGAATCTGGTCCAAATATTTACATTTAAAATTTGGCCGATTCAGATTTGACCTCAAGTGATCCGAAAGGGGTCTGGAATTGAGCGTTTTCTAAGGGTGTGACAGCCCCAGGTCAATCGGAAGTTAATTTTTCGAAAGTGACATAGATATGAACCTGAATCAGCACTTTCATTTGATACTATTTTTATAATTTTCGAGCTTCGTTGAGGAGGGATAAAATAGACACAAATCCAGTGATTTTATAGATAGTGCTTTTGTATTGTAAATGGTAGCAAGTAGGTACAATATAGGTAATTTATAAAATGGACTTTAGATTGAATCCCATTTGTTTTTCAATCAGAAATTCTTATTGATTAATTCTGATTCAGAATTAAAAATATTAAGGTAGACTTAATAAGTCTTTTATATTTTGTATTAGTAGGGAAATGGGTGCGTGGATAACATAGGCAAGCGTTAGTCGCGCAAATTAATATCTCCCAAACTTCTAAAGGAATTCTAGAACCTTAAAATAAAGCATGGTCTAGTATTACTATAAGTAGTATAGAGGGTCATCGATCAATAGGAGTTAGTAATGAAAAATGATACAAATTTTCAAAATACGGATACTCGATATTCCTATAGCACTAAAATACCGATATTTTCCTATAAATTAATATCGGAACTCAAGACTTTTTTTTAATAATCGAAAATTTGACATTTTAGATTTAGAAATTTTATAACATTTGTGGCAATTTTAACTCATGGAAGTTAAAAATCTCAGTTCATTAGTAAAATAATCGCGATTTTTATGGAATTTCTGAGATTTAATTTATATACCTTAAAAATATCGAAAAATATCGATATTTTGAAATTGGAATTACCGGTATCAATATCAGACAAAAATATCGATATTTGGTATCGCTCCCATCACTAATAGGAATTGATCATTCGATGTACCCTATCCCATAACACTGGAGAGTCTCCAATGAAAAATGCATGCTATTACAAATAAGGGTTTTTTAAATTAATTACTAGAGCGTCTCATTAGTATCTCTCCTTCTTAGGGTGGAATCTCCCATAAGCGCGATTATTTCGCGCTAATTATGAATTTTGGAGGCAAATTATTTTATGGATAAAGTGAGAAACCTTACCCGAAACACTGCATGAAATCGCCTCTATTCTTTTGGGGTCACCGAAAGCCCGAGAAATTTCAAGGTCACTCGCTTCAAAACTTGGTCAATGTAAGTGTAAAAGGGGGGGGGGGGGGG
>JAAZTK010003006.1:0-10062 GCA_036507255.1 Megalothorax incertus | reverse complement strand
AGGTAGAAAAACTCACCGGTATTTGTCCATCCGTAAACTCCAGTCCTTGTACCTATTGTCCACCGCTGTCACCCATTTTTTAATATCTCCAGCATGGTTATGTCCCTTTTCGACAAGACTCTCAGCCAGTTCGATTAAAAGTTTGACTCTTTCCCTCGTCTCCTGATGGATTTTTCAAATGTTACAAAATTCAGAATTTAAATGTACTTTTACACTTACTTTGGCAGTCCCCTTAAACTCATTGTGCTCTCGTAATAGGATACAAGTCTCTTCTCCGCTCTTGCCCACACCAGAATGTGTTGACAAATAATGTTCCCCAGTCGTATGGATCCAGTCAAGTGCTTGTTTTGCAGAGCTGGGGGTCGTCCAAACAAAATCAATTAAAACTTTTACCGAGTTTTCGGACTATGTGCCGTTATAAGTCTTCATTTCCCTATCACAATTCTCTGTTCAAGTACAAGTCCTAATATCTAGCTTGAAGCTAATTTGAGTTCCCTTTTAGCTAGTATTCTAACATACACATTACACACCAACTTCTATCTACTTCGTATTTCCTCCAGGATCCCTACCCTCGTTCAAAGTCAAGTCTCAACTCGCCGGATTCGAGTCTTTAACGATCCACGAGGAACTCGAGACTTTGCCCAGATATGCGCAAAAATTATATGAAGGCTTCCTATCGTCCACAGCCATCCAACTCTTGCTATTTGACTGAAAGATCTACCCCTATATTTGATCTTTAACCCGGAAATCTACTATTTAACAAGTCCCTATAAAACTTTATTAAATGCACGTGTTTTTGCAATAGGTTGAGGGTAAATAGACCTATCAAAACAAAGACGAGAATTCATAAGAAGGACTTTAAACTTTTAAAGGATAAATAATATAAGCCTGTTTTTCTTTAGGGGAAAAAAGAACTATGAGGAATAAGGCGAGGGTGGTTGAAGGAGATTTAAAAGAGAATAAATTAGATTCATAAGAGAAATAAAACAAAGTTTTGTCGATAACATAACCCTAAACCCATATATTCTACTTTCTCGAAACAACTTTCTCCTGTACGTAGAAAAACTTGGTAAGGATTTAAAATGGGCCGGAATTGACATAAAAAAAACCCCATTATATTTTAATAGAAAAATATTTCTACAATTTAAAAAAGTCATCATTCTTTTGCCCTTCCCCCCCGGAACTCGATCCAACTTTTTCTCTAAAAATAAATATACATTACTTTTTGAAAAAAAAAGAAAAAGGAATTTTGCAGACATTTAATATTCTTTCTCCTTCCAAAAATTGCGAATTCAAAACTCTTGCAAAAAAAGATTCAAAGGCTAGCTATTTATAAATATGCCAATTTCTCAAATATCAATTTATAATAAAATATGCATGAATTCTTCGCACATTTCTTTACACTTGAATTGAACCCTCGAGAAGAGCCAAGTGAAAGGTCTTTGAATTTATCCTATATCGTATTATATAAAATTACATACCTCTCGAACATAACAAATTGTAGACATTGATCGATACTCTTCTTCCGTGAAGTCCAATATTGCATTACTTTGTTCTCTTGGATCATTAGCTTGTCCAATATTGCTAAAATCAAACAAAACAAGGGTTAGATTTCTACAATATTAAAGCAATAACCAATCAACGTATACTAACTAGTATATCTAAGAGTATTATCGGTATTGTACGAATACTAGTAATCTCACAATCAAAATACAGAATTTCTTGGAAAAATCAATGATCTCTGCTTAATCCCATTCCCCTTAAAATCTCATAGTATACCTAGGGATGAGAGAAAGGTTTTTTAATGTATTTTGCTCAAGTAGGAAAAAAATTCGTACTCCTAGCAAAGGAATAGCATATCCTCATGCACTGAATTATGCTAAGAGCACTCTCAAAAAAGGATTTATTACATTACGGCTTACGGGGGAGTTTGGTGAAAGGACCAATTTATTGAAATTTCCTTTCCTCCAATATATATTTCCCTCATTAAACCATTGCATCGCAAGAGGGAGAGCTCAGAAAGAGAGAAAGTGCTCGCTTGACTTCCTACACATTCCTTTTTTCCTAGTATTTCTTTATTTCTATTCCTCAGCCTCTCTTTCCATGTTCTTTTTTTGCAAGGAATTTGATTTACAAACGGAAACCGGGAATAACAATAAAAATAACCCATTCTCCTTTCTTACGGTAGATTGCTTGTACAATAATATTAACGTACGACACTTTTTGTGTATCCCACAGAGTAACAAACTTAAACTTATCCTGTAGCATATGTAAGTTTATACTCATACAAGGATAGTTCTAAAAGTACGATAAGATATTATACTCGTAATATTTACCTTTAACTTTTGCTTCAGGTGCACTGAATGGGACAGTCTCATCAGGGTATTGGTAAGAGAAGGATGTCCTTCGACAAATCTTGAGGAAATTACGAGCTGTACCACGGGCATAAGTACAAGATTTCATAAATGCTTTCTTTTTGCTCTTGATGCTTATTGATGAGCCCACTTAATTGTGTCTTTTTATCGTAACCCCCCGTCGTCATTGATAGACAGTAGTCTTCTTCTCTCCTATACTCTCGCTCCAGTGAATCTAGAGCTAATGTGACCTATCCAGGATGTAGAAAGAAAGAAAGACATTTAGTAGATAGTATTAGAAAGACCAAATGTTTATCGAATTCCGTAAAAAAGTAGCAGAAAGAGCCAACAAATTCCTCCAAAAGAATTCCATTCAATTTCATTTAACTTGAAGTATCTTCCGAGCCCTTTAAAAGCATTTAAGCAACTGATATTCAGCCCCTCCTAAACTCTACAATTCAATTAGGGGCCTATGGGTTTTTTTTCTTGGATTTCGTGAGAATTCGTTAAGCTTGAGAGAGTTTGGCAAATAATTAAAATAATTTAGCCTAAAAAAAAGAAAGCAGAAATAAAATTCTGTCATACTACTTCAGCATTGCATAGGCATTTTAATTAGCAGCTCTTTTAGCGCAAGATATTATAATCGCTTGGGACTTATAACGTCATACGGATATCTTTTGAATGAAAAATTAAAAAATACAACTCGTAATAGTACCTACTTGGATAATATATACCTCAAATGGAATAATTCCTCAGCATTGTATTGTTGCAAAATTACTTAATTTAAACAAGTACAGTCTGATAATACTTTGAGATCCGAAATGGTGTCATTCATTCATTCCTCTACTTAAGATCCAACGGTATAGCTCTTCAAAATAGAACAATTTTGGGGGAAAAAAGGTTTAAAAGAACAAGTGAATTCGATAACACTTGAAGCTAAGCTGCCTACTTATTCTTTGGAAATCAGGTGACACTTCAAGGTCCAAAACACAATGCGTTGAGAGTAAATAACGGGTTGGTTTGAAAGCTGTTTTTCGCAAGACTACACATAAGTACAAGCGATGACAAGCAATTGGCCCATCTAATATAGGTAATTAGGCTCATGCAGTAATTGTACCTGTTCTGCAGTTTTGTAGAAACTAACACCAGTGTTTAAGAGTTTATGCCGCTAATAAAAAAAGAAATAAATCATTAATTAATTAATTGAGTTTCAAAATTTAAAAAACCTCTTCCGCAGCCATTATTAAATGCCTCCAACGGGTGTTGACATCGTCTGAGATCTTTTTAATTCCTTGCTGATCATAATGATTATTCCCTTCTATTAGTGCCTCCGCTTTGAGAGCCACTGCAATCTTAAAATTGTGAGTTTTCTCAAGGGCAATTTGAAACTTTTCGTGGTCCTAAAAATTCATTAATTTATTAATCTCTTTTTAACCATTTTGCGAATTTAAAAAGAATACCTTTTTCATCTGCTCAGCCTCAGTCAGGGAATTTGGGAATGTGAAGCTTGCAGATAGCATTGTATGACCGTTTCGAATCCAACTGATTACCTGTAAATATATGTCAATTTTAATTATAAGGCTCTAACTCGTCACCTTTCAAATGCACACACTGGAATAACTTGATATTATAAATCCCTATTTTCAATAGATCACTTCTCAATTAAAATTAGGCTAAACTTTTACTTGGAACGCACCGGCTGTCGTGTAAAATTAAATACCTCTTCCTCCCTTAATCTGCAACGCACATATGTAGATCCAAAACTCTCTCTCGACTCTCGTCTTTAAAACTTTTAAAAATAAGGTGCAAAACTTTTCAATTGAATCCCCCTTTTAACAGGCAGGGGGTAATTCAAAGACTTATCTCTCAAAGCGTATACTTGCTCCAACTACTAAACTACTAGTAAGTCGAGCTGTGTCTCAACTTTTAATGATCTAATGATAAAACCCACCTGATCATTCCTCCCCCACCTCCCAATGTAATCTTAATACAATGTAATGTTTTTGGTACTACAAATTCAGATTCGTTCGAGAAATGCGAAAGTTTTACACTTTTTTTTAAAGAGATCTGGAGCTGAGATCTGATTCTTTAACACTGCACAGCCACCACTTCATCCTCCCCCTTACAATCTCATCTTCCTCCTCCTCCTCCTCAACAATAATCCCATTTAAAAATTTGCACAGAAATAAATCCAAAAACATTTAGATTGTCCGATTTCTCCCCTCGAATTTATCGAAAGTTCCCCCCTTTAATATCTTGAGATTTCCACACGGGTTGTGGTCCTTCCAAATTATTTATGGTCCTCTTTAAAATCTCTCCAACACTCTCCTACACTACTGACTCAATTCTTTTAAAGTTTTAAGAGTTTAAAAGATTATCTAGCCTACTTGCACTACCTATAGTCAACTATAAAACCACAAACCCGAGGGCTCATTACTACCTGCCACTTGAATACTTTATAGGATCTTTTTGGAACTATACTGATCATTCCTATAAGCTGCAAATGTAAATTGCAAGTGTAAACTACCCCTAAAATTTAAAGTCTCTTCTCCCCACCCCTCAAATCTAAATTATTTATGAGTATTCACTCTGTTGCGTTGATAAGAGATCCCAGATCTTCACTTTTGTGGGGAATGCAGCTTCCAAACTGAGCCCAAAATTAGAAATGCTCTCTCAAATCACAATACTACTGTAGTATGAGACTACGAGCATACTTGAGTTCGTTTCGGTTGAGTTCTCAATACCCCGTACGGCGTTCGTACGGCCACTTATCAACATCATCTCATCTGATGGGTTTGATTCATGATGAAATTCAGAAATGTGGGGGAAAGATGATGAGAAGGGTAAATAGATGGAACAATAAGGGAGAGATACATGTGTCCTTTTAGCTGCTCCCAAATCCTCCCTCCCTCCAACACAAAGCGAGGGGAAATGGAATCAGTAGTAAAACCCCAGCAATTCCATTCAAATTGCATGTCTGAATACTCGCCCATTTAAGTTCTATCGTATTCTAAAGGATCCCCCACCCCCACTCTCATTTCATTACTCTTGCATTGTGCTCTGTATCAATTGGTACTACTATTATCTCATACGATATATACCTAAAGAGGATAAGGGATCCTCAGAGCCACACTATGCGGAAATCGGACGGAAAAATATCAAAATATACGAGTATTTCCCTCAAACTGATATATTGTATATATAAACCTATTACTTTTGGGTACAACTGTTCATTCATCCGAGACTCCTCCTCCTTTTTTTAGTTTTAGTTTTAGTTATATGCTTTATTACAGTGTAAAAGATGAACAATCCTTAACTTCCGATCCCCGAATTCGAGCAAACAAAAAAGGGTCAAAATCATTCAATAGATTTATTGATAGTAATTCCGTAAAGTCTAATCCTCTATATACCTAATAGTAATCCCAAGTAGTATTGTACAATATTCCTAAAAGTGCTTAGCGCTAATTCAGAGGGTGTAATATTTACATATAATCTCAAACTTTCAATCCTCCCATAAAATTAAGTAGAAACTCAAATAAAGACATAACCTAGCCCTAAATTCTTGATTAAAAATTGAAATTAAAATACATGTCTTACTTGATTAGCTTCGTTCCTCAAATTGCAGTATTGGATGATTTGAGAAAGTCTAGCTCTACGCAGCTCTGCGAGCTCTTCAAAATCTATATGCTTTTCGTGAATAAATTCTAGAAGAACTTGAGTCCTCGTACTCGCAGAAATTTGATTCCCAGCCATGATATTAATTTGAGATCTCTCGAGCATCTGTTGGAAAATTTAAATATTGATTAATATTTATAAATAATTTAATAATTTAATAAATACCTGGTAAAGCTCTTGCCCCTTTTGAAGGACTTGGAAGCAAGTACTTTGTAATCTAGACACATTATCATTGTGAACACGAAGCATTTGCTCATGGCTCAGCCCCTCTTTGATCTCTACTGGGAGTTCTTCAGACTGCATCTTTTCAATGAAATGATCCAATTCCGAAGTTAGCTAAAATAATAAAAAATCTCTCATTAATTAATTCAATATTGATTAAAACGCTCAAGACACAATTTTATATTTTTATAAATGCTCAATCCTCGTAAAACCAAATGGGAAATCCGAAATAGAATCCAGACCGTGTCAAAGGTTTAATAAAAATGTTAAAAGTGTTTTAAAACAATATCTTAACGTTCAAAATATCGTATTAGATTAATAGATTCGGTCTGGAGCACAAATTAAACATATTATTTCAATTTCGGAAGTATAAACTCGTTTATGGACAATAAAACATAAGATATTGAGCATTTATATTGACATACGGCAATTCCTCTTAATGGCCATTTACCTCTAGAGATTCTCTCTCAAAAAGGCGAAGCTGTAGACAGAGATCAAGCTTCAATTTACGTGATTCCCAGAGTTCTTCCAATTCGTTCCTCTGCATTAAACAAAATATATTGATAATTAAGTTGTGTCTAATTTTATTTCTTAAAAATACCTGGCGTTCCAACACCCTCATCGCGGCTTCAAGAGCTTCAAAGGAACCACTATTATCAGTCTCCATTGTCAGGCCAGAATTTCTAAAATTAAAATCATTTTAATTAATACTTTATTTATGCATATCTTAACAAGTTAACATACCTTAGCTCTTCGAGTAGCCTTTGACCTTCGTTGACAGTTTCAAGGAAGAATTGAAGCAGGGATTCACGCTGTCCCTCCCACTCTTCAATCAACCTTTGTGTCTCCTCAACAGCTTCTGGAGCCTCATCAATGCTCAATTCTCCACGAAACTTTTCCAACCAACTTCCAATCTGCCAAAGTGAACAAAAAAAATCAAAATTTAGTAAGTGAGACACGGCTCGATTAATTTATGATCTTTTTCGGCTCCTATTTTTAGAAATTTTGAAACCCATATAAAATTACACTTGAATGCAGCTCAGCATACATCTTTGACATCCCCCAACAAGCCTCATATTTCATGACAAAATCACAAAATTCCTTTCACAGAGTCTAAACATTCAAAAACCCAAAACATTTCCTTTTAAAATTCTCAGAATCTCGGTCCCAACTTTGCATTTTACGCCCAATAACTCCTCAGAACTCCACTGCACAGTTAAAATCAGTCTCAACTTTTTAGAGGTATCTCATTTTACAACCCATTTTAAGAACAGTAAGTTTGTAGTATGGATTACAAGTGTTGTCTCTCGTCTAGTGTAAGCATTCGAAATAGGAAAATAGCATGCCATATCAGAATTAATTCAATTCTACAACATTTATGAATATTATGCATCAAATGCAAAAAAGGATTTGCTTCCTTACTCCCAGTGTGAAATGTGAATAGTAGCAATTTAAATTTTAAACCAATCCCTCAGCTGTCACTTTCCACAATCCTGTTTGAGCCCTGGCCCCCGCTTTATAAGGAAGCTAATCATCCGCTAATGCTCTTTGGGAGTCTTTAGTCTGGTCATCTAAAAAATTCATTTATGGACAACTTATAAAATCCATTATGCAAATCCCATTTAGCATGCCCATTCTTCACAGAATCACAAGAGTGCAAAATGATCCATTAAGAATTTAGAATTTACAGAGGTAGCCAAACATGGGATTATTCAAATGCTTAAACAAAAATAGCATTATCATATATTGCCATCTCGTAAATTCTATAATGCCAAATTCTTAATTTTAACCATTCAATCTAGTCCCATGTATTCAAAACACGTCAAATTAATTAAAGATTTACTTTTAAATCCTGAATAAAGGCTTATAGAATCTTTTTGCAAAATGAAATACAATCAATTTAGAAATCAGATGCTCAAATTTACATCTTGATCTGTCAATTTTGTTCAAACGTGTGTCCATCAAATCAATTGTGGAACATAGGGTATTGAAATGAGGTTGGGAATTGACCGAGCTTCAAAAATTCCATTCATCTTCCGAGTCGGAGAAGATTACAGGCTGAGCTGATGATTGTATCAAAACATTCACGTGTGCACAATGTGTAGGCCGCATTACTTTTATTACATTTCTTAATCTCGAGCTCCCAACTTGAAAGTTTCAATATTCAACCTATGCAATTGTAAAATGCAGGGCAGCAGCGGCTACCCCGCATTTACATAAATGTGTATCAGTAATCCTGAGCTTACAACTGGGTTTCTCCTTACTATACTATACAGATACTACACCCAAATATGATATTTCAAATCTCATCCAGCCTTTCAATTAATTCAAGTGAATTCTTTCAATAGTAAGTACTCATAATACAAAAAAACCCCACCCTCCCTTAAATGCACATGGCCAAATACGACTGATGATCCCTCATCTATTTCTCGCTGTAATTACGATCGGAACCAATTGTAAAACATTTAAACCTCTTGCAACAATACAGTTAGAATCAGTGTGCAGTTTGGAACTCATTATCCCATTCTCAATTAATGAATACTCCTGAGTTCTGTACTTAAATGGCCAAGCGCGTTGCCTCAAGTTAAAACATGCTCTCGCGTATAGATTAAATGAATAATTGCTATATGGTCCCCTTAAAGAACGCAATTAGAGCTTATAGATGCGGCAAAATTCACAATCAGTCCAAACACTAATTAGCCAGACTCTGGCCAATGCTTCAAATATCTGTCAACAATTATTCACTCGCTCCCAGCAGTCCCAAACACCCCTCCAATTCATTAGGATCCTTTCACCATACATTTCCCCATCAGGTTCATTTCAAAAACAAACTTGTATTCTTCCTTAACCCTATTCCTGATGATTCGAATCAAATCGAGGCAAGAGTTTTATTGGCACTAAAGTCAAACTCCACCAGAACTTTCAAATAAAGCCTCAAGATATCAATTTCCCTATAACCTCAGCTCGGTTCGGCTCTTCCCCTCCAAATCCAATCCATCAGAAACCATTAGTAAAGACAAATAAGCCACAAACTATGTGTCCTCCTCCTCGCCAGAACCTCCCATTACCGATCGAATACTCCTCAGCTCAAAATAAACGGGGTGATAGACTAGGAACGGGGCATATTGCATTATACATTGTAAATAATGATAAAAAATTAAGCAGTGCAAAAATCAACAAAGGATCCCAACTCTTCGTACCTAAAGAGTATTCAAAATCAATGGGAATTGAATATTTAAATGTTTACACTATTCAAATGGGCACCTTTTGCACGAGGCGGAAAGAAATTGACATTCACGAGATTCCTTGAGATTCCTCGACTTTATGACTCTCCCAGAGGGGAGATGGGATCCTCAAAACCCCCAAAAACCAACTCCTAATTTCCAATCTTCAATTTTATTAACTCTCCCCCAATAAAGATCGGGCTTCGATAAATGAAATATCATTCTAATGAACTCTGCCAGTTTGGCTGGAGGCGCTGCAACGAATACTAAAAGCACCAGGTATGGCTTACGTAAATTTCCCGATGATAAAACCGATTGAATTGAATAGACATCCCTCATTTGAATAAATGTGTAATGATCCTCAAGTTATTTTACATATTCGAGTACGTACGTTGAATTCCTAATTTACTTTAATGCAAAAAAGGGACAGGGTCAGAAGCTATATCTGCTATCTGATCTTAAGGAATCTTTTATAAGATCCTCAATCCACTCGTATTTTATAAATAAATGTCAAACAATATTCATACGTGTAAATGTTAATCTATATTTACACTTGGAAGTGGGATGCACTTTGAAAATGCACTTGA
>JAAZTK010003005.1:0-10063 GCA_036507255.1 Megalothorax incertus | reverse complement strand
TTGAGCCACCACCACCGATTCTTTTCAATATTAATTTATTTTTTACTCTTCATTCGATTCGATGTATGATCTAAGTTCAACTGGCTCAAATTTATTGGCATCATAATTCCTTCAACTTTCCACTAATTCTATAAAGTTCAATTTGGGAAATGTCATTTTTACTCTAAATTCAAGTCCATGCCCTTGATTGTTAACACATTTTCATTTTGGTGGTATCCGGCCGTAAATTTTATGAATTTTTAACCTCACAATCCTCATTCTCTGGATCTACGGATAGGATTGCACCAAAACTTTCTTGACCCCCTTCTTCCCTCCAATTCCATCCGGGCTGACCCCATTCTCCCCCTCAAAAAACACCCCCAACGGGGGTCAAACACCTAACCTTTTCCACTTTCTGTCCTCCCAGACCCCCACTTGTCTTGCTCCAATCACATGGGATAATTATTTGCATTCAAACTGGGTGAGAGATGATCAAACAGATTTTTCAACTCACTTCAAATCCTCTCTCAATTAAAATATGATGATATTCTTGAGCAAATGGGATTTAATTCTTGGGGTACAACTCAATATAGCTCTGGATTTTTCAATTAAACTCACCAGTTGGCCAACTTTAAATTTTTAACCCAAATTTCAAGTTGAAGAATAAGGAGCAGAGCCATTGTAATATTATTTTCTTTTCGTGACTAGCGAATGTGCCAACTACATACTTACAGAGCTCTGAAAGAGCGAGAGTACGGGTAGTATAGCACCCTGCACTCTACACAGACCCTATATAGCGTGGTATATATTCCCCGTATTCGGATATTCGGGTTTTTCGGAGGAAGGGAGTCGGTAGATGTCTTGGGTTCTTTATATTTGAATCCTCCACCAACCAAACGAGCCTATAATCCTATCTTATCTCTCTTATGCTCCTCTTTCACTTCATTACTCGGGCTCAAAACCCAACTATCTGCTATTAAATCATACAGTCATAATATAGACCCATTAATAAACCTCCACTATACGAGTATACTCGAGTGACAAGCTCTTTCATTTGCACTATCTGGCCAAATGGGGTTTCAAAAGGTTGCCTATTTTTTACACATAAAATTTAACTAATCATTTATGCACACCAGGAATATTAATTGGTCTATGCAATTTTACCTTAAAAGAGATTTCAAGGGAAGATATGTAAGAGTACTTGTACGTGGAAATTATGTATGTATGAAATATATCAGTATTTGCAATTTTGGGGGAAATATGGGCAAGAAATTCTGCAGAATTCCAAATGGCGAGACAATTATCTAATTGCGTCTAGAGCCCATGTTTCCCTTCCAATTTGAACCAGCATACACTAATAGGAGGACATACGGCCGGGCTGAATAATGCAATAAATTCAGCCTAGACATGAATGACAGGAGGAGCCGGACAAGCATGTGGTTTCGGTAGGGGTAATGTTTGGAAAGTTGCTGGGGCTACCTAGTTTACCCGGCATCTTATTAGGAAGTCAAGGTTCTCCCGGGTACAAATTATATCCCCCCACTGCAGCCCCTAATTATTGCAGAGTATCAAAAGTTTGAATAAATGGCCATATACTTTAATTTGCAGTCGTAGGGAGAAAGTCGAGAGTCTTATTTTTTAAATGAATTGGACACATCGAAGGAAATCCGCATAAAACACAAATGCAGATGAATGAGAGTGTTGACATTGATAAGGTTTCCCTTGGACTTGTTCGCGAGTATTTGTATGTAAAGGTACTTATGTATAGTATACTTATGTTGAGCGAATGAAAAATTGCTCAGATTAATGAGCCATTTCACTCTCTAAAAACCTACAATCATTTATACACATTAATAGGGGCTGAGAAACTCTTTAAGAGCGTTGAATGATGAAAGCTCCTTTGATCTACTCGAGTCATTGGGGGAAATTCGGGTTCGGATAGGGAAACAACTCGGGGTTGAGAACATAATGAGGATAAATAAAAAATCAGGAAGCCGAGAAACCTCTTTCAAGTCGATCCTTGAACTCGTTGTAAATTTCCTCACTTCAGATGGTTCTAGAGTTCAATCTGAAGGAGGAGGCGGAGGAACGATAAAGAAGACCAAGAAAGCATCTCAAAAGGAGCTTAATCAATGCCAAGAAGGGAAGAATAAGGAGATCCTTCCTCGTCTTTCATCTCATTCTACACATTACTTACACATCAACAGAGGAAATGTCAAAAGTACAGGTAAGTAGGTGAAAGTAATGTGGAACATATTGTTCATATCATCTCGTATTCTGATCGCATTTCATCGGATATTTTGAAAATATGATCCGAGAACATTAGAGCTCAAATTACGTTAGTGTAGACAGATTCATTCATCATTTACTGGAAAATATCTTTAGTAAGAGAGTCATTTGATAGACAAAGATAGCTGTGCATATAAAAAAAGCTTGTGTACATTTTAAAGGGAAATCTTTTATTTCTTTAGTACAAATCTCATTTCCCCCGACTTTTCCTTGTCTTATTGTTCCACTATTCACGAGTTAAATCCGGGTATATGACCCAGTAGTACCCTATATATATGGCCGTTTCCCTTCCTACACCCTTTACGTGAAATGCGGTTCTTGGACTTGGAAGCTCAAAGTCGTCGCATGCAGTCTCCCCCTACACCCTTTACGTGAAATGCGGTTCTTGGACTTGGAAGCTCAAAGTCGTCGCATGCAGTCTTGAAACTCAAATATCGATTGGGATTTTGTGTTGGATGGTTGGAGTCGAGCGTACTATAGGAAAAGTCTTTACTCACCCTACAGCTGAGGACTCAGAATTTTACATCCTATGTAATTCCTCGTATACCCCCAATGTGCGAATAATATAAGAATTCGACTATGCAATCCTACTATTCTTTACTAGCCCCCCATGTGAATGGACATGAGCAGGAGAATTTTTTCCAGCTTTTTCGCATTCTATTTACACACTTTCACGAATCCTCGTCCACGATCTCTGACCATTCTTTTACTCTCAGAAACGAGATTGCAAATTTTTCGGATTCTTTCGCACAATTAAATTAACACGTGGATCTTAGAGTTGCATCTGCCCCGATACTTTCACTTAAGGGGATTAAAACGATTACCTAATCGGAAGTGATAAGTTATATTTCCAATAAACGGCTTGATAACTCATTTGGAATGAGATCCAATAATAGATATCGAGCGTTTAACCAACCAAACTGCATTTCTTCATCAAGTATGTAACTAATTCATAAGCCTATTTTTATACATTTAATTAAGAGCATTAACCAATTCTGTCTTTACTCGTATAGTCGTATATTGACCAATTTAGAAATACTAGCTTTCTTTATCCAATGGATTAAATCATATGTTATTAAATCGATCGATTTGTGTATTCTTTTTTCAGCTCCGGCTTCAGCCGTGCCATCATCGATTGTGAAATGTCGGATTTCTGAACTAAATAACCAAGAGGTGGAGAAAGGACCGAGTAACATTGTTGTAGGTCGAGCGAAAGTTGGTGAAAGTAGTCAGCCGAGAAAGCTCAAAATTATATCTGATTCCCAAAAGAGTTTTGACAAAAAGATGGAGGAAGAGAAGCTTTTAACCTCCAGAGCAAATGGGATCTCAAGCATTAAATCTAACTGGTTTGAGTCGAGCAATCAATCTAATGCTAATAGGCATCTCAATCAGAATGAAGAACCAAATAAACCAGAGAAAGTTAATACGAAGGAAGAAGTCTTTTCCAAGCTTAGTCTGAATAATTCAGCTATGAAGCCATCAAAGGTGGAAAAGGAAATCAAAACTTGTTTGTTCTCGGATGATATTGAATTTGAAGATTTGGAATTTGAAGAGATGTTGAGGAAGGAAGAGGGGAGGATTTACGAAGAGATCCAAATGGAAAGATTTAATAAGAATCTAACTTCACAAAATTGCAATCCTTGCAAAGGGGGTAGCAGACCTATTGGTAAAATGAGGAATGCCACTAGAACCCTTGGGGTTAAAGATTGGAAGAGCCTTAAAATGTGTATACTTGGACCTAATGGAACTTTCTCTGAAGGGTGGCTTCGACAGGGTAAGCGTCATATTTAACCAAAATAGGTACAAAAACTGAAAAAGTTACATCTGATATTCGTATTTTAGGGTTGCAATTTGACGTAAATATTCCATGCGGCCTTGCACAATTAAAGGTTTTTTTTGAGTTTATTGCATTTTAATTAAAATAGGAACATTTTCCTCAAATAATTTTCTAGGGTGGGCCTTGCGGTGTCCTTGCAGTTGTCCAAGCACTTTTGCTTCAAAAATTGATATTTGAGTATCAAATTGAGAGCCTAGATAAATTGACTAATGCTCAATACATTAGTAAGAAGAGGCAAGCAGCTCTTGAATCGTCAATTGTCGGTAAATTTTAAGCGGAATGAAATTATATATGACTTTAATATACAATATTGTGAAATTTTTACTCTAGATATCCTACAAAGATGTGGAAAAAGATCAGAGAATTCTTTTGAAACCTCAATAATCTTTAGCAATTTATCTGCGGGGGATGAATATCGGGTGTTTGAAGACCTGGATGAGATGAAAGAATTTCTCCATACAACTATTGAGAATATGGATTGTATAGGTCTCGTCTATTCAGCCGTCATGTCTCGTGGGATTGACAAGTAAAAATTTTAAAAATTTTGCAAAAAAAAAGAATCTAAATTTTTAATTTTTAGCATACAATGCGATATGGATTTCCCAGACTCGTCACTATTAGGACAGCATGGGTATTGCTCTCAAGAGCTTGTAAATCTACTCCTTACGGGGAAAGCCACTTCAAATGTTTTTGACGGCGAAATCAATCTTGACAATAAAGTCCTTAAAGGGATGGATAAAAGATGTGATATTGGATATCTTTCGCTTTATGAGCATTACAATTCATGTCAGGTGAGTCGAGATACAATTGTGAAATTGATACCAAGAGCTTATACAAGAATTATATATTCTAGGTTGGATCATTTTTGAAGAATCCAAAATATCCTCTATTTATCCTGTGCAGCGAAAGCCACTTCTCCCTATTATTTTCAACTCAATTGAATGCGACTGAACAATGTGAATTTGATCTCATTTATTATGATGGGCTCGCGAGACAAAAGAAGCTAATAAGACTGACAATATGTAAGAATTTGAGTACTTGCTATATTATGAAAAATCTTAAATTGAAAGAATATTGTTATTTTAAGGCACGGATATATTGGAGAATGGAGAAGACTTTGGGAGAATAAGTCTGCTTGATCTTCAATCAGGCAAGCAGCCAAACAAAAACCCTGATCAGGTCAAGAACTCGGGAGATGAGGATATGGTTCCTCCAATTGAAAAGTGCATTCGAACAAAATGGAAAAACGCTAGAATAGATTGGAATGGTTCTGAGCCTATACTTTAATGAATTTACCATTTAAGTGCAATGCAATGGGATTGATTTAATAAATCTGGTGATTTTAATTCAAAAGTGCGTATACATTTCTTTTTACATTTTTATGCATTGGGTTGACAGAATAAGAGAAATTATAGTGTCGGAGTTGAAGATGGATTGTGCGTTATTTTAAGAAAGGGCGAGATAAAGTAAGGATTTCCGGAGATTTTGGCTGCCCTTGTCCTAGACTTTCTAGAGAATATATTGTAATGCATTGAGAATTAATTAATGACATACTTACTATCTGTATATAACAATTCCATTGGGAGTTTAATGATAAATTTCATATTTTAAAATGATATTTTGGGAGTGCATTTCCAATATAAATAATATTACGAGAGCGAGCGAGCGAGTGTTCAGAAGTCGAAAGAGATAAACAATCTGGAACAATTGGCCAAGACCAAGAGGAAGGAGAGGATGGATGACTTTAATCTTATTTTTGGGTATATTTTGAGTCGGAATTGACTCTGGCTGACATTCAAGTGCATTTAGACTCTTTAGAGAGACTTGCTTCCTACTCCTCCGAATATTATACAATAGTATAAGGTGCATATGGCCTTCCCCGTCACTCTTATTCAAATCAACATCTTCTTTTGACATTTTGCCCAAATCCTATCCTATTCCCAGCTTGTTCCTCCTCAAGTTTGCAAATCATATCACCGCAAAACACAAGTCATTCACTCACATTATTTGGCGGACAGTTGAGCCAAAGGTTGTTCTCCCTCAGACGCTTTCTTTTCTAACTCTTTCCCCCTCAATCATAATGAATTACTCAAGTATACTCGGAATCCCCATTTTAATTATCCTATTATTTTGTGATTGGACTCATTCTGCTCCACAAACTCGGCCTGCACAAGGAGATTATTCAGTCACGTAATATAATTGCGTGATAAATCAAATTTTTTTAAAATCAATTCCTAAATCAATGCTCCTTTTTATAGTCATTTAGATATTCGAGATGCTATACTCTCATTGGTTAGCGTACTTCGAGATCAAATGGATAAGCTGGAGAGGCATGAAGTACGGGAAAGACAACTTGGAGAGCAATTGGTACAAAATCTTATAATAAAATTTTTATTTAAGCTTCGCAAAAAGCTTTCTCATTGTGATTGCATAAATTGTATTGTAATAAACCTCGAATTTTATTTCAAGACACGTTCTTTGAGTGCAATCGAGAGAAGGAGCCGGGGTGAAGAGAAAAATATTGAGAATATTGCAAATTATATAAGCAGACTTGAAGAGAAAGTCACCATACTTTTAAAGGTTTTTTTACTATTTATTTTAAAAAGCTCTCGGAATTTATGACCGGATTTTTGATGCGTAGAAATCTGATGATAATCGGCTAGAGAATGAGGCAAGAGGCTTTGAAATCAGTTCGGTGAAGCAAATGCTTTCTGACCAATATTTCACCAAATCCCTGGACAAGAAAGTTGATGGACTTGCAGGGAAGGTGCATTATTTTTATCCTTTTTTTCTCAATTTTATGAATATTGGAATTTGGGTTAAAGTACTACATTAAATGGCATTAGTCGGGCGAGAGAAATTTGTGTTTATTTTGACAAGTTAATGACTTTGAATATCGCGTATTAGTTTGACACGTTAATGGAATCTTGGAAAAAGGGCCCATCAGCTCCAACCGAGCTTAGCGAAACCATCATTCACGAGCTCAGTGAGATTAAAGAGGCCATGACCCGAACAGCGGATCTTGAAAGTCAACTGCTCGCTTCAAAATCGGGTGGGAGTGGAAATGAATGGCAGATGGACATGATGGATTCAGTCGAGTATGCCTATAGGATTAGAAATGCATTTAAAAAGTGAATTTGTAATATACCCGCTGCCTATTCCTAGATTACAAAGAAAACAATTAGCAGTACTTGAGGAGGAGATTGGAAAGGCCCTGAGCTTCCTCGGGGACATGACAAAATCCGCCGCTGGGATGAGCACTGCACTCAATAAGCTTGAGGGTGAATCCACAGAGGGTTTCCGTAACCTCGAGAATCAGGTCAGCTCAATTGTGATGGGTGGAGGAGGAGGAGGTGGAGGAACCGAGGTGGGAGAGAGACTCGGGGTGGTTCAAGACACGCTCAAGATTGGTCAAAAACATTTAGAGGCAAGTGTAAGGGAAACCGTTGAATCCCTCGCTGTAAAACTCGAATCTGGTTTTGGTCAAATTAAAGAAGAGCTCAAGGGGCTTTCAAATGTGGAGAATGTCCTCCTCGACACTGGCGATAGCGTAAGTATTATTTTTGGATTGGCATCTGGCATATTGAGTAATGATATGTTATTTTAAAATAAGGTTTTGGATACAAAACGAAGGTTAGAATATGGGGTTCAACAGATTATGGGTGAAATGAACTCTAAATTAACGATCCATACCTCCAACTTGAATAACTCTATGCAACTGAGGTTAATAACTTGATATAATGGGGGCTTTTGAGTAATATTCTTAGAAAATAAATCCTTTGAAATAGATTTGACAATTTGGCCAATTCTGTACTTGCAATGGCCATCAGGTAAGCTTTTGCCAAAAACCGTCTATATCGTACAAAGGCGCTTATATGGTTTCTCATTCAGCAACCAAAGCCAAAGCCTTACTAATCTGACTTCGAGGATGGAAGAGGAGATCAGTCAAGTCTGGAGACAAATTGGTTTAAGTAAGTCCAGGTTAAAAATAGCCCTAGTTTAATGTGCTTTTTCTCGGTCAGTCTACCATCAAATGTCAAGGTCCGCAAACCTACTGGATGAGATACACTCTCAGACTACAAAATATGTAAATAATTCGATATCAATGGATGACAAGGTGGGACTGATTACTAATCAAATGGGAGAGGTGGATGACAATTTGAACTACCTTTTGGGGAGGATGGGTAAGATATTAATTAAAAGAATAGGAAATGTACGCTAAATGTCTCATACTGCTCTCAGGTCTTGTTGTGCAAGAATTTAATATGATTAAGGGAGGACTGGGTACAATAAAACAATAAATGCAAATACATATTGAGGCTGTATACGGATATTTGACCTCTAATTTGTAGGTGATGCTTTGAATTCCCTGAAAGAAAGTTTCGTGGAAATACAGGAGATTGAAGAGAAAGTTTCGAGGACGGATGACGAGCCGGAGCAACCTGAGACTGAGAATGTTATAGAGAAATTCGCAAAGAATTCTTCGGAGGAGTCTTAAATTAGGATATTTTAAGATACATGTAGGATTAAATTATTTATGAATTTTGCAAAAAAAAAAAATTTGGATAATCTTGAAAATATTTGGCAAGCTTTGCTTTTATTACAATAAATATATTTGTATCATCCTATTTCCTTAAAGTATTGATATTACGCTACTTGAATATTTAAGATTTACATTTTGGATTTTAATTTTGAGTAAAATATGATTAGCCCTTTATAGAGTCAGACTTAATTGTCATTATAGGCACTTTAAATTTTAGTTAATAGGTAGATAGTATATGAGACTTATTTATAAACTTAGTCAATCAGAATAGAAAAATGTGCTTTGTTTAAGTACTAATCCAAAGTTCGAATTTTTAACAAATATCTGTATTTTAGTCATTTATCTAATAAGTTATAATAACTTTAATAAGCTTAAATAATTACATATTCTCTTGATCTTCATAATTATAAATAATTGGATAAATAAAATATCATTGGTCCAAAGGAAAGATATATAGCTATAAAGTACATATTTCAGCATTATAAATTTTAATAAATGCTCCATATATTGTATATTGTATAATATACGATAAATAATAAAAATAATTTAATATACAATTATGCTAATCCTAATCTTCCCTATCTATCGGTATATACAATTTGTACAGATATAACTTCTAAAAGTAAAAGGTAATAAAAGGTATTAAAATACTAATTGAAACGTAACCCAATCGTCATTATTAATTAATTAAAGCAGCACAGAACTTAAGTATTACAATACATATTTATTATAAATTTTAATAATATTAATCCTAAGATTATTAATTAAATATTATTATTATTTTGAAAGCTGTATGTATTTGATTAATAAGGGGCATCTCCATTTACTCCAACAAGTAAGTCAAATTCAATAAATATTGTAATGCATAAAAATCTTGGATTCAAAATTATTTATCCAAAAAATATGTAGGAATGTAATTGTCGTTAAACTTGATATATCGACACATATCAAAATATTAACAGATTTAAGCTGCACTTTCGAGGTATAAACAAAGTATGTACGATATGCCTATGTAGTAGTTGATACCGTAATAAGGCTGAAGTTGAACAAGGCACAGTTTGCAACTTTGAAAGGGATTTTGTAAAAGAGATGGCTTGGTTCAAATGTTTATAGAAAAAAATATCTTTTACCTATACCTACTACATTGCACCTGGCTTGAGTAAAAGTTACAAAATAAATATAGGTATTGTAGGTAATCTCATTCGGCTTTCTTCTGGTGACTTCTGGCCCCTTGTTTTTCACAGTACTATTCCACAAGTAAAATCCGAGTACATGTAGCTTCTCCGACCGCATGAAAAAGCTCTTGTAAAGGTTGTTATTTGTCTCAAAAGGCCTTTCACTCTGTAAATAGAAAATAGAAAAATAGAGGGTAATCGAGTGGACATTTCTATTAAAACTCTACTCTAACAGTATTT
>JAAZTK010003004.1:0-10063 GCA_036507255.1 Megalothorax incertus | reverse complement strand
ACGAGATTCTGGCGCGCTAGCCCACTGCGCCGCCGTACTATTAAAAAATCTTAAATAGAAGTTCTATATCTGGTACTTGTGCTTTCCGTATACAATTGGTAATAATGATCAAAATGTTACGAAACTCGGCCCCAGGGGGTAATTTGACCTCCTGAATCAAATATTACATCGAAACTCACGCGCGAACCCTCCCAAGCGTCCTTGGGCACTTTCTTTATTGAATAATTTCACTCCCATCAACTGAGAAATTTATATACCTTGAAGCTTCGCCCAGGGCCATTTTAAGCAAATATTTTTGTGTTAGATCAAGAGGCTTTGAATCGGAGCTCCTACAATTTTGTGGCTGTATGCTTACTTTGTCAAAACACAGGATATTTATAGTAGTTGGATTTTTTCGCCTTTGTGTAATCAATTTGAATATTTCCATTTGATTTCTGTCGATGATTTTATTGAATTTTGTTAAAATTAAATAATTTGGATGACAAAAAATGCATATCCCATAAAGTCTTGTAATATCAAAATGGGTTATTATGCCATTTCTAATTTTTACCACGTTTATGATTTCAAAGCTAGCAATAAACATGTAATTCACGGCATAAAAAATTGCTTTTGATTGGTAAGTGATTAAAGGAAAAAATTCCTCTCTTTTAATTGATAAAACAAATAATTCTCGGTTGAAATATAGATTTTTATAAAGGGCCCCAAACCTTCCGTAGTCATCCTTTACCCAGAGACTATCAATGTCCAGATTGAGTAACACTGATGCGTCCATTTTGCGACTGTTTTATACTCTGTTTCCCATTCATCTGAGATGTCGATTTGGAATGTTTTTGATGGTTTAAATAAAGCGTAAGGAATGGCCATGTCCCAGAAATTTATATTTTCCCACATTGTGGTGTCATGAATGATTTCCAGATTACAAGTTTTGAAATTTGATGAAAATTTATCCAAATTTCTTATATTTATATCATTCCCGAAAGATGATATAATTTTTATAAAAAATATTGCAAGGAATTTGAAGAATTTGCACATTTTATATTATTCTGGGATTTTACCCTTTTTTTTATTTTAAAAGTTTTTGAAATCGTATTCCTACTATAAGGCTATATAATCCTTAAATAATAATATACTCTAATCCTGGTTAATATTATAACCTTCTAATCGTAAGATGAACGAAATGATACTCGAGGTTTTTTATAGAAAAATCTATCACAATTTACTGATATATCGTCGGGAATCGCGGGATATTGAAATTACTTAATAGACTCTTATTTTTATGCTTTTTAGTAAACATCAATTTATTAAATTATTATTTTTCAAACAATATTCTCCATTATTCTCTTGAAAATTATTTAACTTTTATCAAAGCTTTTAAATCCTAAGATCGCTCTAGTCCAATATTATCCGATAAGTAGTTTACATATATTAATATTATGTAGGTACACTGGATTTAAAATTACAATTATCCTTAATCTTTTTGTATGCAAAAGCTATTGTAGATAATGGATATTTACACAGAAATAAAATTAATGGACTTTTATAAGTGCAATAATATTTTAAATTTTAATATGTACTGCAATATTGAAGTAAAATTGATTTTATTTACTTGTAGAGTATTTTCAGTAGGTACTTCATATTGTATTATAAATAGTATCATATAATACGAGTAATAACCTTTACAATGACATTGATCTTAAATCATGTCCACAAATCTAATTAGGTAATAGATCTCGTATGCAAAAGTTTTTTTAATAGTACCTATATAGGTATTTAAGTCGTAAATTATATCTAGATTTCTAGAATTAATTAGAATTAGACAAGCCTTAATTTCTCATCATCAAAATATTTTTAAATGACAGGTAGCATTTTGAAAATAATTATATAGAAATAGAGAAATATAATTAATCTGCAGAAATGCCAGCGTCTTCTCCTGCTTGTTTCTCTTGTCCAACCTTGTCTTTGTGACGTCTTCCAATATGCCTTCTAAGAGTATATCCTTGAGCAAAACTCATTTCACAGAATTCGCATTTGAATGACCGAATCCCTTTATGGAAACTTTTCACGTGATCCTTGAGAGCCGTATCATATTTATAAGTTTTTCCACAATTGGGGAAATGACAAGTGAGGAGTTTTCCTTCATGAACGGCCCCAATATGTTCCTTGAGCCAAAATTTACTAGCAAATTCTTTTTGACATCCATTCACCGTACACTTGAAAACCGCCTTTTCATGAGCCGATTTGATATGTGCTCTAAGATAACCCTGAACCCCAAACATTTTATCACAATGAGGACATTTGAGTGTTTTTGGTCCATGCATATTCCTCTGATGTAATTTAAAATGCCTTTCTTCCTTGAATTGTGCTCCGCATTTCTCACAAGTGAATTGAGGTGCTCCAGAGTCGGTATGTTCTCTCTTGATATGTCTTTTGAGACCACTATCATTTTGGAAAGATGCCCCACAAGTTTGGCAAAGAAAGCTCAGTCCGCTGTGACGATATTTCTTATGTAAGTTTAATATTTGCAGGCTTTTGTAAGTTTTTGCGCAGATTTCACAAAGGATCCCCTCTTTTGGTGGTGGACGTGGCTTCCAACTCTTGTGTTCGTGTATATTACGGAAATGGTCCATCATATGTATTTTGGTATAGAATAGCTTTGGGCAGACTGTGCATTTCACCGTTTTGGTACGATTAGCTTTATGAGTGAGCATGTGATGACGGAGATCGCCTGGAGATGGTGAAATCTTGTCGCAAATTGTGCATATATTCTTCTCGAGGTCATGTTTCTCTTCTTTGTGGAGCCGTAGTAGTGTGGGAGTAGAGTATTCCGTTTCGCAACGGAAACATTTGTATAAGGTACGCGGGGGTGGTTTCTTTTTGCGAACAATCGAATCCGAGAGGATGGAGTCCAGATGGGACATGAGGCTGACTGGAGGTTCCGATGAGACTTGGACAAATTCATCTTGTTCAAGTTGTTCTACATTCTCTTGGATGGGAATTGGCACCCTTTTAATTTTAACAGGAATTCCACCCTCCATCTTGACACGGATTTTATGGACTTGAGTAATATGGCGTTTGAGAATGGAAGCGGATGAGAAGCCTTGATCCTTTCGCCTGCAAGCTCCGATTGTACAATTGTAAGATTTCTTGGGCTCTTCATGAAATTCTGTCTCTTTTTGAAGATCCCCTATTGAATATTTCATTTCTGGTTCCAAAATTAGAGGATTTGGAACATCTTGGACTTGAGGATCTTCGCACTCAGATTTTAATTTAATATCCTTGAAGGATACAATCGGTAGCCTCTCCAATTGAATAATTGGTTCTGGAAAATATAGCACAATTTATTAAGAAATTAAAATATTAAAGATTTTAAAAAATCAAAAAAAACATACTTTTTCTGAGACAATCTTGGATGAGTTCATTTCTTAATAAGGCTTCCTGGAGGTTCTCCAATTCCTTTTTGACGGATTCTCCTAGTCTTGATTCTGGGGCTGGGTCATCCACAGTAAAATCGTTGTCCATTTTGATTTCTACATTGGGATTGGCAAAATCCTCGGGATTGTCAGGTAGTATTTCCTCAACTTCTGCCTCAGGAGGATCCAAATCTAAAGATTTTTTCCAATTACAAATTGTAATTATTAGTAAAATAGCTTAAAAAGCAAAAATTACCAATTAAAATGGGTGGATCTGATTCATTTAAACCCGAAGTTATTGGAATTTGAAGTAATTGGAGTGTTGGAGGAGTTTCTTCAGTAGATATCTCGGATTTAATAGATTTTTGAGCTGGATCAGTTCCTGTTCCTGCCTTATTGTTATTCAGTAAATGCAATTTGTCCCCAAATGTCATGAATTTAGTCCTTTCCAAAGATAGAACCATTCCTAAATTATTTCAAATTAATAGAATTAATAAACATTCCCTAAAAATTTTAATTTTGGTAAAAATAATACTATTTCGAAGGCAGTCTTGAATAAGAAGAGATTTCTTAATGGTGGACTCGTCAATCGGTCCATTGTGGCGTATACTTTCGTGGTCAATTCGAACACAATGAGGTAATAGTTCATCTGATAAATAATTTGAAATATGATTAATGGCAATATATATTTAGCTTTAAAAAGCATACATATAAATTAAAATATATGTAAATATACCGGCTTGCTCTTCAATAGCTTCCTCCGCAGGTCCATTCTGGTTAATTGGTATTTCTAATTGTGGAGACGGCCCTGGTCCTTCTGGATTCAAAACTTCTTCAGGAATAATCTCACCTGAATTAAAATTGGATAATTTAATTTTAATCGATATATAACATGTAAAATGTAAATACGGATTACGGAATAATTGTTAAAAATAAAATATACCGAATTTCTCTCGTGTCCAATCTGCAATCCTCTGAATCCGATAAAGGAGGTTCTGATGGGTAAACAATGAAGATATGCCCCCCTCGGGGTCACCCATTCTCAAAATTCTATTCTTTAATTGCAAAATTAAATTATCAAAATTATTTTGTTTTTCAAAACAAATTCAAAATATTTTTAGCCAATTCCCGCAAATTGAATTTGCGGGAGATTTCTGGATTCAAAAAATTATTTAATTTTTGACAAAATTTGATTTTATAATTAACCAATCCAACCCAGAATGGACAGGGTCAAGTCAAAGGTCAATGGGATTGATAAGAGATTGATGACAATTAGAAGGGCTCTTGGTAAGTTGAATATAATTAGTTAATTACATATTTTTTTTAGTTCGCAACCTTATTTTTAAAGAATTTGTAATTTACATATTTTTACAGGTACAATTTTTTTGAATTGTAATTAAATTAATTAATTAAAGACCTAATTACCGCATGTATTTAACCAGGAAAGCTAGCAAAACAATTGACAGTGGACAACTTGGATATTCTTGAACCAAAGGTGGACCAAATTGAATTACTCGTGACCCAATGGTGTCTCCAAATTGAGACTCTGATTGGTAGGCGAATTTATTAAATTAATTGGCATGAAATTAACAATAGTTATATGTAATTGGGCAGATGATGCTTGTCAAATGCAATGGAGGAGCAAAATTGACCACAATTCCAAGAAGCTGATTCAAGAATGCCTTCAAAAAAGTACAATTTGTAATTTTTTTTTCAAATTAAATTCTAAAATTATAATCTTTTTTTCAGAAGCCCTTGTCATCCTTCAAAGGTTGCCGCTATCAAATCCGAGCTCTAATCCATCAATTAAGACGGAATGGCACCCTCCTCCCATTGATTCTTCCGAGGTGGATTTTAAAACCGAGTAAAGCCCACGAATTTCATTAATTAATACGTATCATGTGCTTATTAAAGTGAATTTAATCATTTTAGACCTGAAGAAGATTCAGAAATCCCCATTCCAATGGATGTCTTCGCAGAACCCTCCAAAATTAAAGTGGAAGAGCTTCAACCACACCAAAAACCCATAAGAAAGAGGAAAAGAAAGCGAGGAACGCTTCGAAACATTGCTAAAAAACGTTCCAAACCTCGAGTATCCCTTCCAGCAAGCACATCCATCGGCCATGAGTTTGTATGTCCCTTTCAAGACTGTTCTGTGACCTTCCCCAAACGTCAAGAACACAAATTCGAGATCCATAAGCTAACTCATACCGTTCCACGCCTCATGGAGTACTTTAAAAAGCGGATTTGTCCAGTCTGTAGCCTCCACCTCTCACCTAAAACAAAAGGCTCCGGCTATAGCATCCATCTATTGGCACATTATAATATCCGTGTTCTCAAATATCCTTGCGCATTCTGCCCAAAAAAGTTCTGGCATTCTTCAATCCGAGCGAATCACGAGGAAATCCATCATAAACCTTCGCAAACCTACTTGTGCGACCTTTGCCCTCACAAAACAAATACTCTAACTAAACTAAAGGTCCATAAAAACAAAAAACACGCTCCTCACAGGTGTACAGAATGTAATAAGCCATTTTCATGCGCGAAAACACTTGCCAAGCATGTTAAAGAACATACAAATAAGGTTGTATGCCAATATTGTGGCCAATCAATGTTCCAGAGGAGGCTTTATATGCATATTCATGCGAAACATATCCTTAGATGTGGTCTGGAGAGTTGTAAATCCGAATTCCGATCTCTCGAAGACCTTGAGGCTCATCGTAAGGAGGCACATACCTCGGATTTCATTTGTGAGGCTTGTGGAGCGAGTTTCTTCACGGAGAAAGACCTTTCTCGGCATTCCAGAACTTCTCATAATAATAATATAACTACAATGACATGTTCATGGCCTGGATGCGGTCGTGTATACACCATATATCGTAAACAACAATTTTCCAACCATTTAAATCGCCATGAGGTCTTTGCAAAGACCCAAAATGAACTCAAGAATTACTCTGGGCCCACCTACCCTTGTGAACAATGTGGTAAAATATATAGGCAACAACAATCCCTCACTTACCACTTGAAATCCTTCCATGTTGAGGTTGAAGCCTTCAAATGTGAGGTGGATGGTTGTGGACAAGCTTTCAAAACTAGAAAAAGCCTTATTCAACATCGAGGAGTTCATGGGAGGGTGGCCAGTCCATGTCCACATTGTCCTAAGATTTGTTCATCAGAGGCAATCCTCAAGTCCCATATTATCACGGTCCATAAGAAAGAGAGGGATCTACCATTCAAGTGTCAAGTGGAGGGATGTGGCGAGTCTTTTTTCAGGGCTAAATACCTTGAGGTTCATATGGGGAAAAAGCATTCAATTTTACAATAAAATTAAGGTCTTTTTTTAACAAAAAATTAATGTATTAATTAAGAATTGTAAAATAATTTAATTCATTTGTAAAGACGTAAATAAAATTGTACATTTATATATCTGCAAAATTATTATAATTAATTCTAATTTAAATAAATGAATTTATTGTATTTAATTCTCATCGGAGGAGGACTCAGAAACTCGTGATTTCCGACTCTTTTTTCTCTCCAGGCATTTCTCTTCCTTCTTTTTCGCATTATATTTCGTGGCATATTTTTTGACCGACTCTCGACGCTTCTCGAGGAATTTTTTGACTTCTTCCGGGCAATTCCGAGTAAATTCTTCCGAGTATTCCGGTCTCTTTTGATTCATATGAACTCGATCTGTTAAAGAAATGCATCCAATTTAATTTTTTATGATTTTGGCTTAATATACAATTAAATATAGGTTCATAAATTGCACTTACAATGCTCCCAAAGTATATATCTATATGCAAATGTGCGTTGACATCCTTCAATCCCGCATACAATTTTCTGCTTCTCTTTGTTATGCTTGAGTAGGAAATGTCGGTCCATAATCAATGGATCTACAAGGACCCCACACGTGGAACAAGCTATCCTCCGGGTCTCCCTCTCCTTCTCTTTCTCCTCTTTACTCTTATGAGTCCAACTTTCATGTTTCTTCACATATTGAATCTTATTAAATGCCATACCACATCCCTCAAAGGAACATATGAAGGATCCAGGCTTTTCATGGGTGTAAAGGATGTGAGATTTCAACTTGTATGACCACATAGTTTTCCCACAAATTGGGCAAATAGAATTTATCTTCACATGAGGTTTACTTGTCTGTTTCTTCTTGGGTTTGACCCATGGTTTAAGACCAGACTGACCCTGAATATTCCCAGAACCATCAAGAGTAACCTCATGTTTCAGTTTCAGATGCCGAACGTATCGACCCTTTACTTTAAACACATTTGAACATATTGAGCATGTGTAGTTAAACTTTTCAGGGTGTTTTTCTCGTTCCTGGAAATATTTTTTTTAAAAATATGGTTAAAAATTGAGGATTTTGTTGAGAATTTTTGAATTTTACATGTTTAATTTGGCCATTTCTGTTGTAAAAAATTTCTTCGCAGATCCTAAAAAATTAAAAGCAATTTGTAGAATTTTAAATACATTTTAAAGCATTTCCAAATCGGATTTAGAGACCTACCCGCATTTTAAGCACTGATCTGGATGAAACTGTTCAAAATGCTCAGAAATATTGTTATAACCGAGGTCTAATAACTTGTAGCAAATATGGCAAGTGTGATATAGTCCATCCTTGGAATGAAGCTTGGGATTCAAATTTAATTTGGGTACTTTTTCATTTGATTTGGATTTGATTCTGGACTGCTCTTCATCCTCAAGTTTCTTGAGCTCTTGGGCAATATCCTCGATCAAATTTTGATATTTTGGCTCATGGGTATGGGCATCCAAGTGCTTTTTATAATTGGAGACCAGTTCAAAGCCAATTTGACAAATAAAGCACTTGTAATCGTATGAACTCTCTTTCGCATGAAATCTCCTTAAGTGTGCAGAAAGGAGATTGTGATTTCTAAATATCCTGGGGCAGAATTTGCAAACGTGTTGAATGATGAATTCTGGATGGAATTCCTTTAGATGAGGCTCAACTTCAAGTTTGGTCATCTTTTTAGGGCATTTCAATGTTGGACAAAGGATATTGCGTTTCAAATTTCTGAAATATGATAGTTTAAATTTAAATATGAATTTGGGGTGAAATAGCGAAATGGCAATGGTAAATTACTTTGCGCTCCTCTTTATCGGGATTTTGGAGGCCCGGGGTAGGGAGATTCTTTGAAAAACAATGTCAGATGTCAATAATCGATCCAATTTAATAATTAGGCCTAAAATAAAGTTAAATATTAAAGTTATAATTGTGCTAAAAATTTTTAATTGGGAATTTTTACGTGTTTTGAAGCAATTTCGAATAAGATTTGATTGAGATTCCGTTTTTCCAATGCAAAGCCTTTCGATATAATCCAAATCTTGGGTTTTTTGATTTAATTGACTGGAAATCTGGACATTTTCAGAGTTGACATTGTCATTCCCTTCGAGGTCATCCACCATAGGGTCCTCGAAATAGTCCAGGGGCTCTTCAAAGTTCCCATCATTGAAATCAGGGTCATCTGGCCCAATGAAATCGAGATTTGGAGGATTTGGGGAGGTCAGGCAATCCTCAGGGTTGTGGTCTTGACTTGTAAGGGTTGGGACATGGACAATAATGTTATCTGGCTCATTTTTGACAATTTTTGTTGGGGCCTCCTCGTCACATTCTTCTTTTGAGACTCCGAGTATTTCTTGGGGGATTTCTTCCTCTGTAAATGAATAATCACAAATTTATTTAATTGGAATATTAATTGGAATCATTTGCTAGTTAAACAGGGTCTTAATTAGGTTAAAAACAATAAAAATCTTACCGAATTTTTGCCAAACATAAACTTTAATTTTTTCGATTATTTTTTTCAAATTTTCGACTTTTGCCTCTAATTCGACCACCCTCTCGTCCATCGTGACCTTTGAAGGAGTCAAAGGGCTAATTGGGTCATTATTTAATAATTTTAATTAGATATTTAAAATTTTGTTTGAAATAAATTGTTTTTTTTTTTCAAAAAGACAAGGATTCCGCACTTTTGCACACTTTATAATCTCATGATAAGCATTTTGGGGAGAAATGCATTGCATTGCATTGCATCGTTTTAAAAAAATAAATTAGTATTTACAATTAAAATAATTTTATATTAAATCTCGTTTACTATACATTCCTAGTAGTATTAAATAATTAAATAGTATAGTGGTCTACTAATTTAAGATTGGATAATATTCATAAATATTAATTATATCTGATGCATATTTGATATATTGGTTAATTGCATAGTCCAATGCGCCTACCTAATCGATTTATTATATAACTAGGGGAAGCCCGTCGGAATTGACATTCCGACGATTAACTCATTAAAAGGGCTTTCACGTGAAATCAGCAGATATTAAAAACAATAATTAAATCCCAATTTTAATCACAAATAGTCTCATATTCCCCAAAGTTCTTAAATGATGCGCCAGCTGGTTCCAATTTAAAAACCCCCTTATAAACATTTTATTTCCCCGAAAACACATAAATGACCCCGTAGAGGTCAAGGGAGCGGACATTTGTGGGTGACAACATATACCACTGAGTAGCCCTTGTCGAGAAGTATCTGATAGGATTTTATTTGAATTTTTTTACTCAACTTTTGTCCATGTCACATTGGCCAGGTCAACCGGATGTCAACTTTTCGGCTAAT